>VZSF01005017.1:0-61777 GCA_013398295.1 Chionis minor
AGCCCCACCATCGCGTCTCCACCTTCCACGCGGCGCCCAGGAAGCGTCTTCCCTCCAGGGCTGCCTTTATCCCCCTCACAAAGCGGCACCGTTAATTTTATTCAGCTTTCAAAGGAATACAGAGTCTCCGCCTGAAATCCTCCTCGGCTTGTGTCAGGGGAACAACAGTCCTGTTTTATTCTGTTTTTCTAGCTGAACTGATGCACCCAAAGAATTAACCTAAATAACCAAGACTGACGGGCCAGGAGCGGTTTTGTAAGGCACAAGGCAACTGTGTCGCCTTGCCGGTGCAGTATCTACAGTATCTACATTGAGGTAATAAATCCCAAATTCCTTGCAAAATGCCCCATGTAGCAGGACACGCATTCCTCTCCTTAAATTTAGGAGCAGAGTCCCCATGGGGAGAATAACTGCTCTGAGCCGAGGCAGCGGCCACCAGTGGAAGGAGCAAAACAAACCCAGGAAAAGTGCTTTTTCCAGCCTGCGTGTCTCCATCCAGAACAGCTTCTTGAGTGGCCGCTTGTTCAAGCATCGGTTGTCCCAATCCCGCATCCCCAGGCTCGACGCGGTGAACCCCGCTCCGCTCTGCCTTCCTCCCAAGGAATTCAGGAGGAATTCACAAGAAACAGAGTCAACCACGCAGCCCGCAGGGAAGAGAATAATAACAGGCAGCTAATTTATAAATAACCCTATTTCTAATCATTCCCTAATAATTACCAACTGCACCAAAACATGTTAATCTTCTTGCGCGCAGCAGTTAAAGGTCTCCAAAGAAAACTGCTCGGCAATAGGTTGGGAAAGCTGTTAAAAAGGCAGTGTTTAATTCTGCTCTTGTTCGGCGGCTCCGGCTGGGATTGAAGGGAGCAGGGAAGAGCGGAGAAATGGCAGCAGCGCTGGAGGGACAGCACGGGGAACGCGGAGCACGGAAGGGTCCGGAACAGAGCTCAGCTGGGACAAGGCTGGGAGGGTGGCGCGGCACCAGCATCCGCTCAAGAGCCAAAGGCAAAGAAAAACAGAGGGAAAAGAGGAAAAAGAGAGGGAAAAGAGGAAAAAGAAGTGTCACCTCCTCCGTGGTGACAGGTAAAGAGCTGTCACCACCTCCTGGCAGGCAACAACTAGGGGAGCACTGTGCGACGGGGGATCATTTATTATTCTCATGCAGGTTTATCTGTTGACATTGACTGGCTTTTCTTGTTTTTTATCATGGGGATTTATAAAGCTTGGTGAAAAACCTTCTACGAATTCAAAATAATCTATACAGACTGTCAAGCAGCCTGAGATAAATTATTCATGAAAGGATTGATTTCGCAGGTATGAGATATATATATATTTATATATATAACTTAACAATGTCACATATACATCTTGCAAAGGTTACTGTATAAATATAGCGCAGTGTTCACAACAGGAGACACTTCAGAAAAATGAAATAAAGCAATTCTGTTATAAAGCAAGAAGAAACCCCCAGCAACCTTGCCACACAAATCACGTTTATAGCCTCTAGAAATTTAGCAACAGTGTGCTCTGACACTTCCACTTGATTCACGTGGATCCCGCGGGCTTAGATCTACCCCTTTGGTTATTCTCACCCCCTTCTATGCTCCCTGCAACCAGTCTGATTTTATCATGATTCCTTTCCTGTAGAAGTACGGAAAGAAAAACTGTTTTTTTGGCAATGCTCTTTCTACTGGCGCATTAAAAATAAGATTTTTAAAAAGTGGCAATCACCCGAAAAAGTCGCCAAAAAAAGAAAATCATAAAGAAGTTCTCCAAAGAAGGGCATTTTACCCTTTAAAAAGCACTGTACAAAGTTGTTCGAAGCAGCCCTGTTAAACAGTAAAGCCTCGTAAAAGACGGGACTTTATCAGGATAAATGCAGCTCTTCAGCCCAAAGGGTGAAGACCGCAAGCGCGCTGCGTAAGGCTTTCAGGAAGCAGCCGCCTCCAAGAAAAATGCTCAGAAGTGCAGACTTCTGCCATGTACACACTTCACGATTTCTACAAAAAAATGGTTTTACACCAAATTTTCATGCTAATAAAAATGGTGCCAGAATGAACAGCCTTGGAAAGTAAAATTGCCGTCTTAGGCAGTCTTAATCCCCTCTCCACAGCAAAGACTGGAAACTTGCTTCCAAGTCCAAGTGTGTTTTCACTCCAAAAAGTAACTGCAAAAACGCGCTGCAGAAGCTTTTAGCGTTTCTTTACTTTCGGATCAAACACATTTAATCCAAGTTTACAAGGATGAAGGGTTTCTCCTCGGAATCCAAAGGCTCCAGACCTCCCTCGGGGATGTGAGGGTGAAGCTGGGTTCTTCATCCCACCTGGCACATCCTCATGGCTCGTTTACAGCCAGATCTGCAAGTCAGGTCACGCTCTCTCCACTACCAGGGCAACCAAAATGCCTAAAAATCATAAAAATCATAAAAACTTAACAGCCCGCTCTCTTGGTAACATAGATGGCAGCTCTGGCTCCTGCGATGAAGTATGTTGCATTACAGAGGCAAAGTACGAAACAACAATAAGCAGCTTCGCTAGTGAAGCCAATTTAAAAATCTTTGCACAGAAGAGGTAACATTTATTCCAAATGCACATTACCGATATAAATTCAAGCACAATTTGAACAGGAAAGCCCATTTATGCCACTTCTTTCAGCATAGTTTTTCATAAAACTCTTAAAGCTCAAAGCAGAAAAAATCACTTTCAGTGAAGGCAAGGCTCTGATTTGGCATTTTTTCCCCTCAAACTGAGTGGTATTTAATGCTTTACGTAGTCCTAAATGGGGTCTTAATCAGCTCTCCTGAGCCAGCATCACTCAGGATGGATGGCACCAAAGCCAGTGCCATTTAAACGCCATTGGACAGACCAGGATCCATCAAACTGGTGACGTTAGGAGGAATATCAACAGCAACAAGGGTTGCCAAAATCCAACACTCAGGATGCAGCTTCCTACTACAGAGTTGATGAAAGGTAACATGGGCTTCAAAAACTCCTGCTACCTCTGCCACAAAACTATCCCCACAACAAATCACAGAATCACAGAATGGTTTATGTTGGAAGGGACCTTAAAGATCATCCAGTCGCACCCCCTGCCCTGGGCAGGGACACCTCCCACCAGACCAGGTTGCTCCAAGCCCCGTCCAACCTGGCCTTGAACCTCCAGGGATGGGGCAGCCACAGCTTCTGTGGGCAACCCCGGCCAGGGGCTCAGCACCCTCACAGGCAAGAATTTCATGCTCATTTCTAACCTAATCTGCACTCTTCCAGTTTAAAACCATTCCCTCTCCTCTTATGGCTCCAATCCCTGATCCAGAGTCACGCCCCAGCTTTCCTGCAGCCCCTTTCAGGACTGGCAGGGGGTCTAAGGTGTCCCTGGAGCCTTCTCTTCTCCAGGCTGAACCCTCCCAACTCTCCCAGCCTGTCCTCCCAGCAGAGGAGGTCCAGAACTTGAATCATCTTCGTGGCCTTCTCTGGACCCGCTTCACCAAATACTCAGAAAAGCATTCCCCTGGCTGATAGCTACCAGTGGGTCACGCTCTGACACAGATGGGTGAACTGATCCATAAAGAAACACCGTCAGCAACAAAAAAATCTCTACTTGAGATCTCTGTCCAACTTGTGCCAGTTCTGCTGGGAAATCCCCCAGTACCCATGCAGCAAATTGATCATGAGGACCTAGGTACTGAACCTGCACCTTGATGGACGGCACTTGTCCACCCTGAGCTCACTCTCCTGACTCCAAGTTACTTAAAACTTCCGGTAATTTTGTTTTGGTGACCAGTACATCAATTCCCTTTTTATCTGTCCCCGCTCTGTCAGTGCAAGTCACCTGTGCACTATCCAAGTACCAAACCTGGTGGACCCACACCATGACCATCCTGCTGACCCTTGCGTATGGATCCACTGGGAATTACTGCAGAACCATAGCCTGTAGTTTCTTTCCTTTAGTTTAAACATTTCTTGCAACTAAAAAGAGCTCTTGGCTTTCATCCTTGATTCATGAATCTGCCCAAATCCTGTCTAGGTATCTCCATCTGGTTTTGGATCTGGTCTCCTACTTTGAAGACCTTCAACTTTCCTTGCAGGCAGTGGCTGCTGGTCCCGCAACATCTCAGCTTGGCTGAGGCTCCACCGTGCACCCACCCCGTGCCCAGGGGCCACACTGGAAGTTCGGAGTTTTGCTGCTGTCAGCAGTGCCAGCAACAGACCGGGGGCTCTGCATCCATGTCGGCTTCGGTGGGAATTTGCAACACACCCCAACTCCCAGAGTCACAGTCTGTTAATGTCCCCGTTAGATGGATACGGACAAGCAGGTTAAATTAGGCAGGGAAACAGGCTGCGGGAGACTTATCACTAAATACAATCACCTCTACTCGAAAAAACAAACCACTGCCAAGTCTGCAGTTGCTGGTACAGAAATCTGACTCGAAAACAAAAATAAAGACCAGTAATGAACAGGATAATTGACATCTAACAGGACATTTCTCAGAGCCGTCATCAGCAACTGACTTTCACAGTGAGCAGAGTGTTCAGCCTCACCTCTCCGAACGGGCTGCCCTCCTCTTTTAAAAAGATAGTAGAGCTACCATAATTAAAGGATGCTCCAAAGAAAGTGAAAGACAAGGGAATGCCCAGCTCCGTGCAGAAGTCAAGGCAAAGAGAGATGAGGGCCCACCTAAAAATATCAGGATACAGAAAGATATAGTAAGCATTTAAGTGAAGATCCAGCACAGCGAGGCAAACCTCACCACTAACAGCATGCTATGATTTTCCCTTTTGTATTGAAACAATTTGCTTGTCAATATTTTGTTTTGGCTTCCGATTTCATTAAATGTTGCAATAATAAGCTGTGCTTCCAGTAAGTGCGGAAATTAATGAGTCAGACCCTGGACAAGAGCAGAAAAATCTGAGGCCAATTGCCACTTCTGCGATGGATGCGGTTCACGGCCTGGGACGGATCCAGCCAAGCACGGAGCACCTTCAGCCCACAGGCTGCGGTGGAGCAGGTGGGCACCCGCCACCCTGGGGTCTGGGCAGCCCTGCAGAGCCAACAGGTATTAATGAAACACCAGCCTCGTCGCACCCTGGCACAGCGACAGCACCTGCTGCTGGGCGCCACAGAGGCGCCTGGTGAAAAGCATCCAGCCTTCGATTCAACATCCTCATCCTCCGGCTGGGGAATGAAACTGGGTGTAGGACAGGGAGCTCTGGGCAGGATTAAACCCCAGCTCTGGGCTGGATGACACCCCAGATCTGGGCATGATGACACCTCGGCTCTGCACAGGATGACACCCCAGATCTGGGCAGGAGGCCACCCCAGATCTGGGATGGATGATCTGGGCTGGATGACACCCCAGCTCTGAGCAAGATGACACCCCAGCTCTGGGCTGGATGACACCCCAGCTTTGAACAGGATGACACCCCAGATCTGCGCAGGATGACACCCCAGCTCTGGGCTGGATGACACCCCGGCTCTGCGCAGGATGACGCCCCGGCTCTGGTGACTACAGCTGCTTTGGAGGTAATTGCCAGGCAGCATCATCCCCAGGCACCCAAACAGCCTCCAAGCACAGACAAAAGCTGACAGGGACAGAGCCCCGGCGCAGTGGAGGTACCTGGTGCTGGGGTCCGGCGTTGGGGTCCCAGTCCCGTGTTCAGGCCGTGCCCGCGGGCAGGGTGTGCGGAGCACCCCGCTGGCACAAGCAGCTCCCCAGGCAAAATCTAAGGCCCCAAACCGCGGGAGTTGCAGCTGGTTCAGCGCAAACCCACAAAGAGTTTCTTGCTCTCAGACAGCTGAACATCCCCGCAGCCAAGAGCAAAATACAAATAAAGAAATTTATTGCCTGGGCCGAGTGCAAGTGCTCAGTGCTTAACCCCCAAAAACTACTGCTCGAAAGCGAGCGGGTTTCGTGCTGGAAAAGGCTGGCTCAAAACTGCTCACTAACAGAAGAATAAACCCCCCGTTTCCAAAGAAATAAGGAGTGCTGAACAGCAAATACAACAACAATTTCTCATTAATTAAAACCAGCGTGGCTTCTACAAAAAATTACAGACAGATGGATAAACCAAAACAATAAAGGCAGGACGGTAGTACCAATTGTCAAAGGCTCCAAGGGAAAAGAAGGAAAAGGGTGCAGGGCTTGTTTTTAGAGGAGGGGAGACTCGGCTGGAGCCGGAGCAGGGAGGGAAGCGGGGGGTTGCAGGTGAAGGCCACCATAGGACCTGCCCGCTGCCAACCTTGGGCACGGTGACAGCGCTCGCGGGTACCAGGGGGTTTGGAAACCCTGTCGGTGGCAGCTAAAGAAAGAGACTTTGGCTATAAAAGGGTCCATTTCCATTCTGAGCGCTAGGAATTAACACAGCTCATTTAACGGATCCGTGCGAGGAATGAGGCACAGGTGGAAAAGGCTGCGGAGAAGCCCGAAGCGGGAAACAACCCTCTAACGACCCGGTGTAAATGCAACACCGGTGACAGCAGCCCAGCGGCCTGCTGACGCGCAGGGTGGGAAACGGAAAGGTTTCCCCATGTTCCCCAACTCTCCGATACGGCGCACACAGCCCGAGACCCCGGGACACAAAGAATTCTGGTTTTTCTGAGATGCTGCTCAACGCACACATCTCTGGAAATCACAGAGCGATGCTCACAGCCGGTCCCTGTTGGACGGGGACAACCCCTTTGCCACCAGCCGGCCACCAGCCCCCAGAAGGTGACAGTTGGGGCCGGTCATGGGAGCCGCGGTTGCACTCCCCGGAACAGGGGATGGGATGGCTTTCCCTGCAGTCTGGGCTGAAATACAGCGTCTGAGCTTTCCTCAGCCAGTTTTGCAGCCTGGCAATGGTTTGTTCTTTTGGATAAACTTCAGTAGGAAACAAATCTTTAAACAGCCTTTAAATCTCTCACCCTCCCCAGCAAGGACAGTTCCAGTTGGTGAATCATCCCAGCTGCTCAGCTGCATCCCGTGGCACCGAACAGCCCCAGCTGGCAGGGAATGGCCCCGGGATGGTGACCAGAAAGCCGAAAACGCTGGGTGAAAAGGACAGTGGGACTGCCCTGGGCCACCAGACACCTCGGGGGGGTCCCTTGCTGGGAGGGAATATGTGCAGATCCGACTTCGTGTGCGGGAGGACCAGGCTGCCCTGGGCCAGCTTTCCCTCCGTGAGGGGATGAACAGAAGAGTGGGAAAACTGAGCATGAGTTTAGATCCACAGCCAGGATAAACTGGAAAATCAGGAGTAACTTTCTTCAGTGCAAAGTCTCCAGACAGTCAAAACTGTCAGCTGTAAACACGGAACCCCCACAGACCTAATTCACCCTTTCCTGCCCTTCGTTTTAACGTATTTGAGTAGCTGGGGAAAAAAAAAACCTGAACCGTCCTGGGGCTGACATCTGGCAGAGCCTTCCCTTGTGCTGCCACCAGGAAAAGAGGAAAGAAATTTAAAAAAAAATTGTGAAAAAAATGAGGCAAACAAAAAAAACCCAATAACCCTGTGGAAATGCAGAGGAAGGATGGCAGGGTAACAGCTACGCAACCACGCGTGGATCTGCCACACTTGTGCAGGTTCAGGCCCTGCCCATGCCCAGGGGTGTTTTTGAAGGGCATCCTGCCTGTGTGTCCGGGTACATCCCGTCGTGCCGGCACGGGATAGCAAAGTGCCTGGCACCCACCACTTCTGGCAGAGACCAGTGACCGCAGGATGGGGACCACTCGCTCCTGCAGAGCTGGGGGGTTTTTTTGCTGTTTTCTCCAGGGCTTCACCTCACCCACACGCACCAAGGTGTGTCAGCAGACCCAGCAGTAAGACGAGGGATTCGGCTTCCAGCCCCACGAGCAAGGGACAAACGGCAACGCCTGTGGGACAGACTGCAGTCAAGTGGAGGACATTCGTACCCCTTCTGGGCTGTCATTGCCTTTTTGACCCATCATCCTGATTTGAGCAACACAGGACTCATTTCTCTTCTAACGCTTGGGAAAACTGCACTTTTAGAAGACTCCAGCGTCTGAATTGGTGAAAATATTGACTTTAGAGCCAGTTGTGGTGTGCGGGTTTCAAGGTCTCCGTGTTTTCAAGCTCACCAAATGCGGGGATGTGGAGCAGCGAGACCCAGGCACTTGACCCAAGCTGCTAAGAGGGTTATTTCATACCACAAATGGCACATTCCATAGAAATTAGAAAGTTTGCTGTGAAGTTCTGTCTCTCCCTTGATGGTGCCAATCCAGAGAACTTCTTTCCCCGATGCCAGAGCCCTGAGCCCTTCCCTTCCTCCCAAAGCCATAGTGTTCGCAGTGTCCCACATTTGCTGTCCCCTGCTGGGACCACACGGCTTCTTATGGATAGAATGGGCTGAGTGTAATCCTTGTCTATTTTATATTGGTATCGGGATCAATATTGGTTCTGTAGTGTTATTAATGTTAATTATTTAGTCTTATTCTACTAAATCTGTTGATACTTCAACCCCTGGGTTTCCTTATTTTTTCCTGGGTAGGGAGGGGTCATCGTGTGAGAGAATAATTGTCTAAATGACCATAAATTGCTGTGGGTTTCTCAAACCATACCACCAATGTGCAAACCTGGGCACAGAGCTGCCTGGCATGCTCAACACCACAGGCAGGATGAGACCGAAATCCTCACCCCTCATCTCTGCTACACTGATGCAAAACACACCTTTGGAGGTGTGTTATGCCACGGGGTTTCATAAAACATCATAAAACATCATCGTTCCCAGTCAGTAAATCCATCAACTGGCTGCTGCTCTTCTACAGGAGGCATTCCTGGGCCAGACATCCAGGAATCCCGAGCCCTGGAAAAGGGGGATAGGGGTGGCAGTGGTTTGGGCTCCTGACAGCTTTCCTTGGAGGGTCCATCCTGCCCCTCTGCGTACACCACTCAACTACACTCAGCCCCAGCAAAACCCACTCATCATCACATTTTGGAGGCTGTGCTAATCCATAAAACCCTTCCCGCAGCGGCTGCTCATTCTCCAGCACACAAGGATGCACTTCTTTAATTAGAGTCAGTCTTTTTTTTTTTTTTTTTTAAAAAAAGGAATTTAAAAAAAAAAAAAAGAAAAGAAAAAAATAGGTTTATACTGTCCAGGCTGTGAGAACAAGTTGCTAATTTTGCCTGATAAAGCCTGGCACCCTCGCAGACTCACTGACCTTATGTCCTAGACTGGCAACTCTTCTGAAAGACAGCAGCACCTTGGCACAGCTAATTGCATCAGATGCTCAAATTCTCCGGAGTGAATTAATAAATGGTTAATTTACAACTGCAAACGGACGCGTGACTCAAAGTACTTACCAAGGGAAAGTTATAAAACGAAGTTATAAAAGTTATAAAACCCAACACTTTGTAGAAATTTCAGCTTTTTCCTGTGGTCCTGGTCCCATTCAGGAAATTTTATGATAAAATATAACAAGATGCTTAATCAAAGAATCAGTGAGGTTCTCGAGCCTCTCTGCTTGTGTAACGCACGTTGGCTCTCTTGGAGCATCATCCTCTGTTTGGCAAAAAGTCCACAAAACTAGCCCAAAAGCTATACCTGCTTCTCCTGAGCTGCTGCTCAGCAGGAGGATGGTAGAGAGTCTCAGTCACAAGCAAGAAGAACATTCCATGGGTGCCTCCTCCAGCATCCAAAGGGCAAAGAGGAAACTTCCCACTCCCACCAGAAGCAGCAGTCCACCACGGCTCTTCGTCCACCGTCCGGGACACCAGTCCATCAGTTTGTCTCCAACCCAAGGTAGCAAAAGTCTTTTAGGGTCTTTTGATTTAAAATATGGCAAAACCCTTGATGATACTCAGAACTTAAAGAAATTTCACAGCAGTTAAGTGTTTCTGCGGGTGTTTTACTGAGTGCCAAAGGTGGGCTGGAGAACATTGTACCAGCTCTGAAATAACGCTCTTGACTCCACCTCTCAAGGTGCCCACAACTCGAGTGACACCATGGGCTTTCAAGAGACACAAACTCTGTGAAGCTTTTCTGAGCCTGCTGCCTGTTTTATGGTGATGTGCAGTTTTCCTTGGCCTTGCTCCAGTTCCCCCAAAAGCCAGCCTAATCGTCCAGGCTAGCACTGCAATCCCGATGGGATCGCAACCACCAGGCTCTTGATTCCTCCCTTCTAGCAGCCAGGACCTCCTGCTTATGTTAACGTCCACCCGAAGAGCGAGAAACTAAAAAATGTTCTCCTCCTCTCGTTAGCCAGGAGGTAATTAGAAAAACTAAGTCAGATAAGCACCCAGCTATGATCTTCCCTCACGACTGTCCATGGTAAAAAAGCAAGAGCCGGTGCACACAGAGGTCTCACCCTGCTGCTTATCCCTCCTCCACGTACCCCTCACCCCAGAACATGAGCCATGCACGTGAGGGGATAAAGGACATTTCAATATTTACATATTTAATAGTTACTGCTCTAGGCTTTTCTGTAAAATGCCCAATGGACTGGTCTACATTCCTTACTCTGTCATGACTTACTCCCTAGGGGTAACGTCAATTATTTTAATTTAAGCTCTTCCATAGCTTCTAACCATAAAATACTTCATCGAATGACGCAAAGAAGTGCTATGCATCGCTGTCAAATTTTCCCAAAATTTTGCACAAATTAGTCTACCGTTAGCTTGCAAGAAGCGCCGTGTGAAGAGCGAGAGGGGTGAAGCCCAGTCTCCTACACCCGTGTCCTGCACCGCTCCGCTCACCTCCCTACCACGTCCTCCACCACCCCTTGAGGGATGCTCCTGACAGCTTCCCACCTCCACACGGTGTCCTGCTTCCTCTTGTATTCCTTAGGCCACAAAAAAGCCCACAGGGTGGATTTTCCACTCCGAGTCCCTTCCAGCCTCAGTGTTCCCGTGCCTTGATTTGAAGTCTCAGTTGAAAGGCTCCTTCTGCTGCTTAGTTCCGCTTCCACTTCTGATGTTCCACCTGGTCTCCTAAAGCTTACACGTAGGGCTTACACGACTGCATGATCTCTGGGTACACAGGCATCTTCCTAGACACATATTCCCCTTAACTTCCAAGCCTCCGCAGTCATTACTACCACATTAGACCAGGAGACAGCAGCCTAAATTATTACTTTCCTACAAACTTCACAGAAACAGGCAGGACAAGAGGCAAGAAAGGATGACTCTGCCTGGGACCCCACTAAATGGCAGCATGAATACTTTAGACCACTAATTGGAGAGGAGAACAATATTTTTCGTGCCCTAACCTGCCAAAAAGCTTTACTTGCAATTATTAGACACCAGAAAATACACTCCCCAGTGAAGCATCCCCTCCCATGTAGGTTCTCTGATGTCTAATAGGTGTGGAAAGCTAGTCAAAGCTTGTCCTGCAAAGTTGGAGCATCCATAAAAGCTCTGTCCAACGTGTAGACTCTCTGATGCCTAATAAGTAGCTCACTCTGAAGTCTTTTTAAATTCAGTTAGAAAGCCACGAGACCTCAAGACACAAGTCTGCTGGAAATGAGACTGCATCCATCCCAGGAGTCCACAAATGTCTTGCTTGTTTCCCGTCTCGATTATTTACTACTGCAAAATCATTTCATTGAGCATGATATTTGCAATCAACTTGGTGAAAGTCATCACACACGCCAACAATTTGCCATGCATTTGACCTAGGGCCACTTGACTAAATGAGAAGAGGGAAATATTTCTGTGGGTGCCTTCATCTTATGTGAAATAAACTCACATTTTCAAATGTTAAATGCCAGAGTTGAAAAGTTGCATGAGGGCTCAACATCAGGAGGAAAAACGGTGCCCAATTAAGCATCTCATGGCAAAATAGCTGCGTTTCACCAACACAAAGGTGATGCCAGGGCAAATGAAGCACATCAGTCCTTCTCCAAGATGAGGAGATGCAAGTCTACTACTGAGATCACTATCATTTCTGTTTGCTCGTGAGGTTGAAGCACGGAACACGAGAACATGAGACTCCTTCCCTGCAAGCGGTGAGTGCAAATGGGCGTATTTGCACGGCACAGACCACGTCTGACATTCAGACTCCAAGCTCAGCAGATGCAAATTCATTTTCCAAAAGCCTCAGTGTTCAGTCGACCCCACAGAGGCCACTGTCTTCCTCCTTACCGCTCTGTTTCCGTCCAGAGAACAGATGAGAACACACTCTCTGCCTCAAAACCTTTAATTTAGTCCCAGTGTTGCTGCCTTTTGGGATGCCGGTGCTTCTCATTGCAGCTTTACTAATAAACTCAAAGGACACACTTCACATAAATAGGTGCGGATCAAAGGGGCAAACGTGGGGGTCAGAACAGCCCAGCACTTGGCACAGTGGAGCAGTGTTATCGGAGAAAAGGCATTGACACCACTGCAAGGATAAATACAGTTTGGCATATCCAAGGGCAGTAGGAATAAAAGAAATTGTGCCTTAATGCAAACAGTCCCAAAATGCTTTAAACCTTTAGAAATAATTTGCCGTTAGTGACTTTCTTAATCACTGGCAGATTTGCAAACAGCCAAAATAATAATCCCCCCTATGCAGTGATCCTTCTTATTAAAATGGCACCCCTCTCCTGCCTGGGGAGGGTTTGAGGCTCCAGCTCCAGTACCCTGGTAGCTCCTTCTCCCAGTATGAACCATCACAGAGGACTGTCAGACCCATCAGAGGTATCAAAGCCCTTTGTGGGACTTGCTCACAGGTACGGTTACGTGGCTTTGAGCAACCCGACCTAGTGAAAGATGTCCCTGCCCATGGCCTAGATGACCTTTAAAGGTCCTTTCCAACCCAAACCATTCCGTCATCCTCTGATGCCCAGCAGTGCCCAACCGGAAGATCTGCATCCCCTCTCATTTTCCCAGTACACCTCCTGGTCCAGAACCCAGCACGTGTGGACACCACCAGGACTTCTGTAAAGCATTAATTAGCGACAGATTTGCTATGAATATTCCAAATAACAGTTCTCTCTAAATCAGCCTGTGTCAGCAAAGGGCAACATTTTGAAAGGCTGGGAATAATTTTGAGGCACTTATGAGAGGAAGGCAAAGAAACTCGAAACTTGCTGACTCCCCGGCGTTATTTGGGCATCTGCTGGTTTAACGCCGGCAGTGTCACTCCCGGCGAAGGCGCCGCTGTCACACGCGGTGGAGGTGAGGTCACCCCACTGACGCGAAAGGCTCCTGAGGAAAGTCTAATCTCTAATGATCAGTTAAGAGATTTTATATTTTCATTTCAGCGCTTGTGCTCCTGTTTTGACAGGCAACCCAAATGCAAATAAAAAGATGTAAGGTAGAAGGGGAAAATAGAAAAAAAAAAAACCAAAAAAAGACACATTTTGTACTGACAACGGCTTCAGTTGCAATAGGGGGAAAACACAGGGGCAGCTTGAGAAGTGCAGACCTTACGCTCAGAGTTTTGGAGGGGAAAAAAAACCCCAACACGTTAATGCTAAACACAACATGCCCCAAAACCTGAGCTTAAAAACCCTCAAGCAGCCTCTGAAAAACTAAAAGGATCCCGCTGCGTTGTCCTTCCTCACCCTTCTCTTCCCCACCTGACAGTGTGTTTTTTTCTTATTCTTATAAAGTAATTGAAAGGCTGGCGAGGCTTCGGCTTCAACCGCAGCAGAGAAATGATGCATTCTGAAATCAGAAGAAAAGGAGGCAGGAAAAAAAGCAGGCTCCGATTTTCTCACTATTCATGTCAGGTGAGATGAGTCATTTATGCCATAAGACATTAGAAGAGAAGTCTTTTAAGGATTCATAAAAAACATAACGCTTGCATAAAAGGCTGTTAAGAGGAGAGGTTTGCAATTAACAATGTTACTGTATCACTAACATGTATCTATGCTGAAACCGCTGGGGATTTTAAGCCATTTTCACAAATATAATATTCTATTTTAAGGATAGAATTGTACAGTAACTGGGAAAACTGCCTGGGAAGGCAATGCAAAATAGTCAGATTCCTGAGCCAGATGGAGCCACTTTGCCCCTGATCAATCACTGTCTGTTATTATCCTTAAATGACCCCCAAAATAAAATACATCCTGAAAAATAAACACAAATTTTGTGCTAAGCACTCAGCTTTCGGCATTAACATCCTGCCCCCAGACTCAGTGTTTTTAGAAGGAGCAGGGACCGTTACCCATAGCAACTGCAAAATGTCCCATCAGATTCAGATGCTGATTGTTCTGTACAGAATTGATATGACATAATGGTAATGATTCCAGAAATTAAAATCACTTTATTTCCACAGTTACTGCCCGCTACACACGGATCTAAATCACTGCTCCTCACTGGGAGGGACCGACACTGCCGTGCACCATCTGGACAAGGCCTGGGTCCTGCAAACATCTTCTTTTTTGCACTGCAACGCTGCTTTTTTGTTTGTTTTCAAGCCAAGGTGGGGTTCGATTTCATCCCTTCTGCTGTGACTTGGGTGCCATTCAGCACGCTTCTTTTTGGCCACAACCTTGAATCCTTGCCCTTACCGTAATGCATCCAATCTAAAAATACGGAATGGCGAGGCTGTGCACAGACCCCGCTGGAAACAGGATTGAGACACGTAATATGACAAGAGATGTTCAAAATAAACACGCTCTGAGGGTGCTGCCTGGGGCTGTGGATCTCACCACAAGTCCTGCTTTCTGCTCCGAGTCAAGGGCTCACCTCAGGAGTCCATATATGTATTATATATATAAAGATTATTTTATATATATATATTTCTATATGTATAATACATTATATATATAAAATAAAATGATATAATGGTATATATAACGATATACTGTAACAAATATATATATTCTATACAATACACATTTTATGTGTATTATAAATGAAATGACTACATATATGTACATTATATGTGTGATCTACTTCTTGGACCACAAACTAGAAGTTAATCTTGCAATTTTGCCATTCCCCAATTGGACTTCTCAACCCTACAGCTCCCCAGCTCTCTGTCTGGCCATGACACAGCTCCCCTTCTTCCTTTAAATTAGCACTGCAGATGAAACTGGATGCCTCAAGGCTTTGTTAATGCCGGGCTGAATCCGGCCCAGCCAGATCTAGTAAGGATTAAAAGCTGTTCTCCTCCCTCAGATGTTAAATGACCTTATTACAGAAAGAGTTTTGTGTTCGCACACCGCTGTGCTCTGCGCCAGCCGGCAAACCCAGGAGAGACCTAGAAATGCAGAAAGCCCAGGGATGGAGCAAGCCCTGCCTCCATGGCACAGCTCGCTCCTGCCCAGGCACGGGAGGAAAAAAAAAGACTTGAAGGCGATAAGAATTTATTTGCATCCACCACATTCTGCAGAAATATTGTTGGCGTGATGTGGGGGGTGTGGGGAGGTCAGGGAAGGACGCCGGAAGCCAATGTTAGATGTCATTTTCCTGGGAAAGCTAAATATGACATAGCATAGCAAACTCCATCCTTTGTGGGGAGCTCCTCTATTTCGTAGACCTTAACAAACATCAACCAACCTTTCTCCCAAATCCCAGGTCTTTCCAAAGTCAAAGAAAGAAAATTACTAGAGATGTGCCAGCAAACAGTGCGCTTGATTTGTAAGGGATATAAATATTTTTCCCTAGGTTGCCATCTCAGGATTCAACTAGTGGTGCTGAGAAAACCTAGTCCAATTAAGTTGGGGTTTTTTTTCTAATTATTATTATTATTTTCTAAATGCTAAGCCCATTTTCTAGTGGTTTCTGATTCCAGATGCTGCCTGAAGCCCCACACCTCCGTAAGGGCTGTCAGCAAGACCTTCCCAAGCCCACTTGACTAAACACTTGACCACAAAAAGGACCAGCAGGTCACGCAGCCACTTGCACACTTCATGACACCACCCCTGCCGCGTTTTAAGGCAAACTGATGTTGTTTTGGTGAAATTAATGTACTTTCAGGAGTTAATCCTTTTTTTTCTTTTACAAGAGGAGACAACTGCTCCACCGTAAAGCAGCGCTCGTGTTTTCAAATCACGGCGCAAGCATTAATGTTAATCCTCAGGCTTCTCCGACGCTGCTCCGGGTTATCACCACCACAAAAGTGAGACGCGGGGCTCCGAGATGAAGTGGGTTCGCAGGGCGGCCGCTGCATTTCTGCTTTTCAAGGGTTTGTAGCGAGGTAGTCACCAAAAATCAGTTCTCAAAACCCCCCCTGGCTTAAAAAATATTCGGTGGCAGTCTGGTGGGTGGGTGAGCAACAGCATGTGGGTGACACAAAGGGATTAAGCACAGAGATTAAGGTTTATATTTTCACAAATGACTTCTGATTTTGGATGGCTTCGTTCTTTTTTACGGCACGCGTTTCTGACAGCTGAAAAAAAAAAAAATCAGGCTCTCGGGTGTGTGATTTCAGGCAAGAACAAGAACTCAAAATTAAAAGCCATTTTTCGCCTATTAGTTGTACTTATTACATATCTTATTTTTCTGCACTAATTAGGCCAATTAACGTTTTCGGCCCATACTTCAAAGACAGGTTGCGATCCCTCTCTCTGAAATGCTTAAGCAGCGCGAAGCAAACTCACATTGTTGCCCTTAATCTTGCTCCGTGACGGGAGCCCAACCTGCCCCCCAGGTGCCCAGCTCCATGCTATGCTTCAAGAAAGACTTTCAAGGAAAGCTGGTTTCCTGGCCTGCAGACATGCACCAACAGAGACAAGATGCAAATTTTACCAAATCTGCCTCGGAGCCATGTTTTTTCTTGCCAACTTTCCCACCCCGCATGGCAGGGGCAAGCGGGGCGCGGAGGAATGCTGCAGCAGGCTGGCGCGTGCCTCCCCAGGCGCAGCAGGGCTGGGCTCACCGTGACGCTCGGCTCCCAAAAAACAGGCTCCCGTAACCATTCCGGTCCCGCCGACTGCCGCAACGCTGGTCCTCAGCACTTCGTCACCCGTCGGAAGGAGAATCATAGAATCATAGAATCACTTGGGTTGGAAGAGACCTTCAAGATCATCGAGTCCAACCATAAACCTGTGCCAAAACCACCCCTAACCCATGTCCCTCAGCACCACGTCTGCCCGGCTTTTAAATACCTCCAGGGACGGCCATTCCACCACCTCCCTGGGCAGCCTGTTCCAAGACTTGAGAACCCTTTCCATAAAGAAGTTTTTCCTAATATCCAACCTGAACCTCCCCTGGCACAACTTGAGGCCATTTCCTCTTGTCCTGTTGCTTGTTCCTTGGGAGAAGAGATTGAGCCCACCTGGCTTGAACCTCCTTTCAGGGAGCTGTAGAGAGTGAGAAGGTCTCCCCTCAACCTTCTCTTCTCCAGGCGGAACAATCCCAACTCCCTCAGCCGCTCCTCATAAGAGTAAATCAAACCCAAGCCATGTGGCTGGGATGCTTTTCAGCTCCATACTCATGGCAATTCCCATGTGAGCACACACTTTCTTTTATTTAATCCCCAGGTTTTTCAGTGTTTTTCATCTTCAAAATATTTTTTTCTATTAAAAAAAACCGCCAAACCCCTGTTTTCTGCTGCCAGCAAAACTAAGAAAATATCCATTTTATTGGTTTACCAGGAAAGTTTACCCCCACTTTCTAACATCTCGGCCTAACGGCCGTGCCAAGGCAGAGCTCCGACACAAACTGCTCCGCGCTGGCCCCTCTTGACACTTGAACACAGCGGGTTTCTTTTTCAGCCGTAAGAATTTGAATGAAACGGGCAATTCAGCCCAGCCTACGCACGCGGTTCACTGCGAGTTCATTTTAATGCTGCTCAACGGCTTTACCTGTGGCTGAAAGCAACCCAAATAAAACCACGCCGCTCCACGCGGATTTTCAGCACCCGTCACGAGCGGATTTGGCACGGCCCTACAGGCATCGGCCCCTGGCAAGCAAACCAGTGGGTCTGGAGTCACATCCCGGCCGGACCACGGCGTTTTGCAAGCTGAGCTGAGCCTCCACAAACCCTTTACAACAGGGAGCTGAAAGCTCCGTCTTCCCCCAGCAGCATCCTCGCTGATGGAGGACCATGTCATCCAGCTTTCTCATTGCATCGCTCCGCGCTGCCCCGCACTCTCTGTCCCTGTCGATACGTGCGCAAAACCAGCATCGTACTGGGATAAATGGTAAGAGAGTGGTTTATGCCAGTATGAAGGATTACACCACATCCCACCCTGAAAAGACTTGGATAAACACGTATACAGAGCTGGAAGTGTACATATAAATTCGCGTACCTACATGTTTCCTCTCCATCACGGAGGCTCCTCTGCCCGGTGCTGAGAGCGAGATGCTGAACGTGATAAATCCTCCCTACCAGGTTGATTCCCTTCAGCCAGGGGGAAAATCCTGCAGGATCTCACTGAACAGGGACGCACGGAAAAGCGATCCCACCAGCCGAGATCAGCTTACAACGCCCTCGTTCAGATGTCTCAACTGCTTCGCTTGGGATTTAGCTGAATGTTGCCAACTCAGCACTTCACCCCGCATATCCTGCCATTATTTCCCTTAAAGGCCCAGTTCCTGGAGCCAGAGGAAAGTTCCAGTTTTCTTTAATGACAGCCTGAAGAAAAGTTGCAAGCTAAATCCTCAAAAACCATGAGATAAAACTTAAATAAGTAAATAAGTCTTCACCCCTAAATCTCAAGCTGTATTATGCTTAAACCCCCACAGTTTTTAAACCATTTTGATGAGTTGAGAAGCTCCGATTTATTTTTTTTCCCCTCATCCTATGCTAACAAGTGGTGATGCCGCTACCGGCCGGCTGCTTGGAGACAACTGAAAGACATTGGGAAGGGGGTGCTGGGAGGAGAGAAAACCCCAGTAATACAAGCTGAAGTGAGAAACACTGATTCATAAATCCGAGTAGAGTGGCATGAAGGTGATAACGTCTAACGAGTGAAAATTTGTTCTCCGTCATCCTCCCAGTACTGAAAAGGCTTCAACGAAACCCAGGGTTGAACAGCCACAACAATGCCGGAGCCCCACGGGGCATATTTTAGGAGAGGAAATTAATAGAACTGAATGCAAATAATCATCTCCCGAAAGAGCCCAACCGACCTCCAACAGCAGCGCTTGCCTCGACAGGCTCTGATTTCCATTCCTGGGGAGCAAGGTGGCTGGGAATTCCCCTCCTGCCGGCAGGGCTGGGTTCAGAACGCAGGAACCTCCCCGAGAAAAATCCCATCCTGGGGGTTACATTGCTCAAAAAATCTCTTTATTTAGCCAATATGCCTCCAAACCCGGACGCAGAGGCAGTCTCCTGGGCCTCTCCAGGCTGTCTTGCTCCACATCCCGGTTCCCATTGCTGCATCGCTCCCCTCTGCGCTGTGTTTCACTACTGGACCCCTCTCCCATCCCTTCCCAGCCCCAGGACATCAGCCCACTCCTGTCTTTCCTGATGCTCCCGCTACCCTCAACCTGTTCTCTTTTTCAACAATTTACATCAACAGTGATGTTTTTACCCAAAACACGATAAATTACAGAAGTTCCGCACGTGCTTCCCAGCATCGACATTTGAACTGATCAAAAGATGTACTAGAAAACAAACATGAGTTGCGCTTCTATGTTCATTAAGTTCTTTTTAACCCATAAATCAAAGAATTGTGGTTATTCCAGCTCATTTTCTGCAAAAAAACCAACCAACCAAAAAAAAAAAACCCACTGCTGCTGCAGTTTTAAGATGAACCAGTTTATTTCACTGGGGGGAAAAAAAAAAAAAAAGACAAGTTACTGGAAGTTACTGGGAGGGCTAAAGAATATCCCACACTCCCATTATCTTCGAGGAGTTGAAGAGAGCTGAAACTCCAGCGTCACACCCTTATCCTGAAGGCACGAAAACCCATCCACATTGGTCTAAAGAAAGGACAAATCTCCAGGTTGGAAAACAGGAAAACCAAACATGATTCTTCCCAAATAATTATTAGATTCAGCACATCTATCACCCGAGATGCTTAGCACCCAAGTAGCCACAGTGACGACAAAATTAATCCCTCTGCCCCCAGCTTAATGAAGGGATATAAAACAATACCCTATATATGTATAGGAGATATATATATTTATCTCCCTTTTTTTTTTTCTCTTTCTCTGTAAGCTACCTAGCAAAGGGTCCTGGATGACTAGTCACCAAAGCCTTTTTGGTAGAAATGCTGCAAGTTGGATAATTTGAAATGGGACAAAGCACTTGAACTTGTGCACAAGGAATGTTGGTCTCAGAAGGGAGTATGGTGACCTAATTGTTCTTTTTCTTCAATCTGCTACATTCATTTCCTAATGCTTTACCAATCTTATTCCCATTCCCATTGTTTGGGTGGTTTTCAAAGCCTTTCAACCATCATCAGTACCCCAACAAGGGAAACAGAGTAAAAAAAAAATTTAAAAAAAACCAAATTAAAAAAAACCTCACCACAGAACAACTTTTCATGTTATGTCAGGAGGCAAAAGATTCAGTTTCATGTTATGTCAGGTCACAAAAGATTCAGTTTTACATGATTTCTCCTTCTGGAAGAGAAGCAACCCTTCCTGGAGCCTGCCTGGACCTGGGGCAGTTGGGAGGGACCTTTCCCAATCCTTTCATACCCAGTGTCGGACCCTCCGGACACGGATCATGGGCACAGCACCCCCATGCATCTATACAACACCCCCATGCATCTATGCACACCTGAGAGCAACATTGACTACCACCACACAGAGGTAATTTCAAAATTAGCTTTTTAGTGGTTTTGGGGTGTTTTTTTACATTTTTAGTCAACCTCTAGTCGATGCTTTCTAAATCTGTGTGTGCCCCCCAAACTGGGGGATTTACTGGGATGCCAGCTGCACCAAGCCCTGCCAGTTTGGGTGGGTTTGGACAACCCAATTCTGTACAGCTCAGTCTCTCTGCACGTGTTTTGCCAAATCTGGACCTATTTCCACCTTTCCCCTGATGCCAGCATGCACCTACCTTCCCGCTGAAGAGCCAAATGCTGCTAGAAATTCAACGTATTACAGAAAATACTTAGATTTTTCTGTAAAAAGCAAGTTTCTCCAAATGACTTGCTTTTTGGAGTATTCAGCGCCAACTCGTTAAATTAGATATTCTCTTTAACAGATCACCACAGCTACCAGCAAAATACCTTTTCTATTTCTTTTCAAGGCTACCTCACAAACCAGACAAGTCTGAGATTTATCTTTCTTCGGGCCAGTTCAGGATTTCCAGGTTAAAACAACTTGCAGGACCTTTTTTTTTTTTTTTTTTTAACCTGCCAGACATTCCTCGTTATGCAAATGCCCTGAGTGTGGCTGAATATATCTGCACAACGGAGGATTTGCACACGCATGAGAATCGCTGCGTAGAGCAACATTGGTTTGGGTAACCAGGAGATTCCTCTTGCAGAAGCTCAAATACGAAGAAACTGCCTTTTCCCCCCAACTGGGCTCCACAAGGGGTTTGACTCCGAGCCTGAAAACAAGTTATTTTAATTCTAAGAGTTTAGCTTTCCTGCGTGCAAGACTGTCACCTCCTCGCCACTGTGGTTTGGCCCTGTGCCCACGACGTTTGATGCTTTTCTAAAAACCGAGCCAAGGCGCAGAGCTGGGCTGCAGAAACGTACGGTTTGGGGTGGGACAGGTATTACGAGATGAAACCACCCAGCACTGGGGTATGGAAGAGGGTGGATTCATCTCTAAAAACCAGCTGGTGGGGTCGAGGTCACCTTGGAGCCCCCAGTAACCTGTCCCAATAGCGGGGACAGGAGCAGAGATCGGCATCACTGGCTTCGCCCCAGGCTGCTGGTCCCTGTGAGTTGGGGCTGAACAACGCAGAAGGAGCTCGCAAGGAGACGGGCTTGCTAAGCATCTCCTTTGCAGACAGGGCTTTCAGGCTAACAACAAAAATACCCTTGAATCCAGCCCTGACAGCCAGTCTGCAAATGACACCGAAAGGCAGCGCTTCTGCCAAAGAGAAAGCAACAGCGAAAGCTTTATATCATCCCAAGTCAACTGCTGAGGTCTCGAATAAATACCATCTGGAGCACTCTTGCAGACCTGCTGCCTCTCCATTCAGATGTAGGATCTACCTAAACATACCGCACGGCAGCTGCAAATCTGGGCAGACTTCCTGCGAGCCGTGGAGTCGGCTCATCTTCACCTGCAGAAAATATTGGCTGCCTACAACACGCCGCGAGCGGGAGGAAGTATGTACAAATTAATTACTCGCCTGAGGCGACTTGATATTTTCCCTAACTAGGTCAAATAAACTGTAGCAAACCACCCTGTCTCCCTCTCCCCTTAAAAAAACACCGAGTCGCAGGTTTAATGAACTGAGCTTCCTTCCAAAAATAGTTTTGCAGGTTGAGACTGCAGCTTTCCCTATCATGTAAGAGGTACACGAAAGAGAGAAAAAGAAGTCAGTGTTGAGCGTGTTGACGTCCACCACGTACAGGACCAGCTTTCAGTGCTTCTAACGGCACGGAACAGATGCTGTTTTGATGCATTAGGAAGAAGACCTTGGGATTTTCACCTTCAAGCCATTGGTGGTTCAATGCCCGAAGCAGCTCTGGTGTTCCTGTTATCCAGTCTTAGGGTCCCAGCTGGAAGAATTTGAAGGCACAATTTCATCCGCCTTGATCCCGTGTCATCACTTCCTCTGGTGTTAACTGGGGATAATGTGCTAGTAAATCACAGAGGAATCCTTGGCCCTCCTTCTGCACAGAAATACAAGAGCCAAAAGTCCCAAGCAACGGAGGCATCAGTGTCCATGCCATGCGTGGTGTGGCTGGGATTCTCAGCTCAGGTGGTGTCACCCCTCCTGTCCCTGGAGGTGGCTGGACAAGCTACTGAGGAGCACCAATACCAGCAAGGCTTTTGAAATTGTTGCTTGGGCTGTGGTTGCCTACAGACAGACCTGAGGCACACCATGTCCAGGGAGATGTTCACCAGCAAATGGTCATGTTGTGCCCAGATGTAGAAATAATAAAAAGGAACATGTCCTGGATAACATGTTGTCTGCAGAAGGGCTTCACGCACACCTGTGGGATGTGATGGGTCGCACCAGCCTTTGTGCGTGAGTTCACGCTTGCTCCATAGAGATAAGGAAAATGTCTCTGACCTGGAACTCTTCCTTTGGTATGCTGCAAACAGGCTCCTGGAAGCGTATAAACAACACTGTATTCCCCATTGGGAAAGACCATTGTGGGGACCTGGAACCATGTAGGAAATTAATGTGGAAAACCCTGAGTCAAAAGCAGGAGACAGGAGAAGAAGTTTCATTCACCAGGGAGACTTGCACCAAGAGTCAGACACAGCACAAGCATCACATCTGAAGTCTGACTCATCTTTCTGGACCCCTGCTAAGACACCACACTCATCTGCTCACAGTTTCCCACCAGGAATGGCTTGCAAATGCACTTGTAATTACTCTGAAATCCTACTCCCTGTTTTTTGCTGATGGATTCTGCCCCAAACCATAACACATTACCCAGGCACAGCAAGGGTAGAGGCAACGACGGCTAAAACCCACCCGGGTTACACAGGATTTCTTTCAAGTAAGGCAGCACTTATACAAAGTCACACCAGTTGAAGAACTTGCTGAAGGCTGCCAGGCACCCCAGGAAAAATGAGCAGTGTTTTTGGTTTGATGCTACAGTAAAAATAGTGAAAGTTCCTAATTTTTTTGTGCGTACTGTTTCTTTGCATCCCAGGGATCTCCAACACATACCAGGGGACCCTTAAAAGAAACACTTAGTTACTGCAAAGATGTTAAATGAGAGAATTCTATGAAGTGATACCAACTCCAAAACGGGCATATGGTTCCCTCCAGATTGAATTAACATAGTCAAGACAAACTGCTCTGTGAGGAGACAAGTCAAACGTTTGCTGTGCTTAGAAGACAAAAGGAGGCCTGGAGACATTGTGTCCTTGATTAGAATAGATAAGGAAGTTGTGAAACAAAGTGGGAGACAGACAGATCCTGCACCTATATTGAGTTCAACCAACAGGTAGGGTGAGGAAGACTACTGACACCACCAGAGGACCCTGGAAGACCACACGGACGTAAGTCAAAGACTTTTCCATATGTTAATGAGTTCCTGGAAGTAAGAAAATTCTGGGAAATTATATGAATATGTACATTTTGAACGTATAGAAACCAAAGCGGCAGCCACGTTTGGTGGAAGCGATCCCCCGTGCGTCCAGCGCTGCAATAAAGAATGCCTGCCTTCTAAAACTTCCAAAAAGTCTTCGAGGGGTTTTCCTTATCAGCCAACTTCTATGGTAGCAGAAGCACCTTAATATTTTGGGCACATCGCCTAGGAACCCTATGTTAGTTTGCTCAGTTTCCAGAAACCACAAAATGTAGCACCAACAAGGAGAAAATTGAGATGATCAGGGGTCGTTTGCACTTTTTCAACACTTGCAGAGCTTGTTTTAACATCTAATAGCCCTATAGCTTGTTTGGGGAGTGAAAAGGAATAGCAAGAAAGAAAAAACCCAGACAACCAGTAACACAAACACAATTGATTTCTCAGAAGCAGCACTGCTGTTTTAAATCAAAACAGTGAAGAGTTGCTCTTTTGGCAGGCTAGTTAACAATCAAAATCAACAATTGCTTGTAATATCACTGGTGGCCTATAAAAATCCTCTCCAAAACCACTACTGGTCTTCTTCCATCAGTGAAGACTACCCTAAGAACACCCACTCAGGCAGCTTATGCTGTTTGGAGTCGTATCAGGTTAATACCCGAAGTTCAACCACAGAATTTTGTCCCTCCTGAACAGCCAGTCCCAGCATTTTCAGCAGTTCACTACATTCTCACACCAAATTCTGATTTACTCACAGATCCTGAAACCAACTTTTGTACAACTGCTGGGGCTTCAAGCTTTTGGAAAGCCTCAAGTCACAGCTGTACACAAAAAAATTACACTTTTTTTCTTTTTTTTTTTTTAAAGCACAAAACCACCAAGATCTAAAAATGTTTTTGAAGCTAAAAAAGTAAATCCTCCCCCCATTCCTGCAGACCGCATCTCAGCTTTGCTAATAGTTCCCAAACGAAGTTCACCTTCAACTGTAATAAGAAATATCTGTTAAAAAACTAAGTAGGAATGAAAATAGGACCTTAGGAAGAATTTTCTTCTTGCACTGAGCTACAGGACTGGAAAACGCTGCGTTTTACAGAGAAGTAAAAAGTGCCCTTTGAATGAACAGCTGCACTTCACATCTATGTTTAATTAAAAAACAGCTGGGCTGAAAAGTGGCTGCTTATCAAGAACTAATAACTACATTTCCTACTAATCTACAGAGTGCTCCATCAGTGGGGCAATCAGACTTATATATAAATACCATACAAATATATATATATATATATAAAGATACAGCAAGCATTAGCTTTGCAAAATGGCACATTCCAAGGAAGAGCCTGTCCCCACGAAGGGCGCTCAGGCGGGCGTCTAAGCAAGTCTCTAAGTAAATGGTGTTATAAGAAAATCTGGCCGTCTCATACCAGCAGCGTCCACCCGGCGCAGGATCCCGTAAGCCTCAGGCAGAGAGAGGCGGACGACGGACGATGGAAAGCAGCGTAAACCCCCTCCGCCTGCTCCCGCTTCCCAAAGGTCCTTGGGCATCCTCCCACCACCCTACAACGCCAGACGGGCGATAAACCCCACGCTAGATGGGAAGAAATGAGGAGTGAAGGCTGTAAATACAGCGGGAGAAAGGCAGAAGCAGAAAGGTGGAGGAACAGGCAGCATTCCAGGCAAACCCCAGCGCTGCATGTCTTGGAGGACGGGGGAAATTCCCAGGATTCGCAGGGCTTTGCACCCCACATCTGGCATCGCTGCCGGCAGCTGAGCAGAGGGGTGCAGGGCTGGGATCGCACAGGGTTTCCTCCATAACCTCATTATTACCTTACATTTCTCTACACTTAACGGCTTAAGCCTCTTATCTTCCACATGCTCTGAGTCTATGCAAATAGCGCTAATAAAAGCAAAGGATTCTCATTATGGCACAAATCTCTTCTCAGAGCACAGTTGTGGCCTTTTTTTTTTTTCTCTAAGCACCAGGAAACAGCCTGGGAAGACAAAGGAGCCCAGCCTCAGAGGACAAAAAAAAAAAATGCAAAGACCAGCTAAGATACAGCCAGTAGAGCCTTTTATTCCCCGCCTCCAAGGCCAGCAGCTCCATCCCTTGGAGTTCAAGTTCACGTTCAGAGGGATTCCCAAGCAGCCAACTAAACCTGCTGCGTACGTTCAAGCAAATACGGTCCCCGTTTCTGCGATTTAACTGTCAGATCTGAACAAAACAAAGCAAAAAAAAAAAAAGAATCAAGAAAGAGCAGCAAGAGCAGCCTACACTCTGTCTCCTGAGTCCCAAAGGATGAGCAGGGAAGGAATCCATTTTTCTCCCGGTACTCCCTGCTACCAGCTGTGCATCGCAGCTACAAAACCTGTTATCCAACACGATGTTACCTGGGACGCCTCAGCTCTGCATCTGCTTTCTGCGGGTCTAATTTTGGCCTTTAACCTGGGTACTGGCTCTCCACCTTTGATGGAGCATCTGGCAAGGTTTAAGGACAATTTATGCCCTCCGATTGTTCTCCAGTGCTAAGCAGATGGAGAAGAAGGAAGTGTCAACCCGCAGATAAGGGAGGGGATTGGGAATCAAATCCTGAATGCTCTTCCCCATTGTGAACCAGAGGATGAGGCACCTTCTCCCAGTTTCCTCTTTTCCTATGAAGACGCCTGTGACGCCAGTGGCCCGGGCCACGCGTAAGTGAGAGACGGTGTGTCTTAAAAAGCAGAGATCTTCGTAAAAGACAATGTCGTAGCAAGCCAAAATGTTTTTCCTTTTCTCTTTTCCTACTAATTCAGTGCCTACTACAAGAAATACCATCCCTTAAACTATTGACTCCTTTCTATTCTCCCAATATTTTCACAACTTCTGCCCTGAACTTAGAGGAGCCGGGATTTACCACCATGCCTGGGACTTCCAGCCCGCCAGCCAGAGGGAAGTTTTGCTCTACATTTAGCAGGTCATGGCAAGGGAGGTGGAAAAAAGGGGGTAGCAAACACAGAGAAATAAAACAAGTAGCCTACAAGTATCCAGTTTTATCCTGAAAGCCCTTTCAGTAACACAGAGATATTTAATTGCTGGCTAATACAGCCTAAAAGACACAAAATTGCACAAAATCTCACAGGTTATTAATACCCGGCCACTCTGTAGCAGCTTCAGGGTCAGCCGTTCACCACGTTCCCTGCCCGTCAATCAGCATTGGGATAATCAGATAATGAGGGACTACAAATAACCACCTAAGCCGGTTGGCAGGAAAGTTTTGCACCGATTAAAAAGGACAGAAGGGCTCCTCGCCAACGAAAGAGGCCACCAAGGCCTTGGGGAGCCGCCGCAGCCGTCCCTTCCCTCGCCGCAGCAGCCCGGAGCTTGGCCTGGGCTGGGGGAAGGAGGCAGGGCCACGCCTGGAGGCCTCCATCGCGCTGGGCTCAGTGGCCATGGGGGTGGCAGCACATCGGGGACACTCCGCAGCCAGGTGCCACCGAGCCCCGCTCCTGTGACACCACCCTGGGACACCCAGGGCCGCCACAGGGAAACCTTGCACCCGCCGGGGGTGGACAAGCTTTGACAAGTTGCAATGCAGAGTGTCTCCTCATGCCCTGTTCGTTTGTGGCAACCTGGTAGAAATCTCAAAATAAAGCTCTCGGCAGTCGCAAGACCGTCCCCGACCCTGCAGGTTCCCCATCGGCGCGTGGCCAGTGGGGTCGGTGGGTCTGAGCAGAGTGGTCAAGGCAGCACAAGCGTCTGACGCTTAAATTCCATCCCGGAATCACTCTGCGTTTCCCTGAAAACAACGGCATGCAGGCTGTTGTCCGAGGAACCTGCAAATGCAATTATATCAAGAAGAAATCTATTATTTTGTAGAGATTATTTCCCCTTCTTCCTTCCCCTCCCCACGGTGCCGGTGCCGTCAGGTGTCCCCGTGCTCCCGTGGAACTAACCTCAGCTATTTCACATCCTGCCTCGGATGCAAACAGCACGAGCGTCCAAACCGCCCTGTTAACACCAACTAGATTAATATAGATCACATCTATTTCAAAGTATGGCCGCATGCATATTCATCTGTAGCTGGATAATGTGTAACACCAGCGCAGCAAAGCCCATGTCTAATCAGAAATGCTCCATTTGAAAGCACCGAGCTGCCCTTCACACCACACCAGCCAGCATTTGCTCTCCTTTTTACCTCCTTTTCTTTTTCTTTTTCTTTTTTTTTCTTTTTTNGACTCTTCAAAGAGAATTTTCCACACTTTGGACACATGCTGTGTTTAAAGGCTTGGGAAGCCTTTTTAATTTGAAAAAGGCACCACCGAAAACAGAAACACTTGAAAGGAAAAGCACTCAGGAAATATTAATACGAAAGAGGTGGGATCCATGTGTTTTCCTTTGAAAAGTTCTAATATCTGAAAGCTCAAACATACCTTGATAGACAACAGCAGGTCAGTCAGGATGTACCACACAACATTTCTGTTGGCCACAGGTTCTTTCTTCTTTCTTTTTAAATAACTACGCAATGGTTTAAACTCTGGAGACTACTTACAATCCATACTTAATAAGACATGTCATGTTTGAACAACTGATTGTGCAGACTACAAATCTGCAAGGATGTATTTAATTATCTGAAATTACAGGGTGGGGGGTTGCATTTTTTAACACATACTTGGGTGTTTTCTGTTCTTGAAAGATCTAAAGCCAGTTTACAGTGTAAAAAAAGTTGGGACCAGCCTCGTGTCAGTGAAGACCCTGGAGTGGAGGGACGCAAGTATTTATGACAAAACTTCACAAAAGTGTGAGATTCAAAATTAAGTGGCTCAATCTATGCCAAAAGCATCCACCGCGAAGCACGGCACGCAGCCATTTGTGCTTATCTGAAATATTTCTGAATTAAAAATGCAAAACACTGCGGCAACCTGAAGTTAGGTTGAGTGCCCTGTGATGAGAGGGGGGCCAGACCCTTGGGCTCACAAGCTGGATTTTGCACAAGGTTTATCTTCATTGTCTACAAACAACCAAATCTTTTCCGTGGCTCCTTTGCTGGCCAGGACAACCAAAACTTGGCACCTTTGCTGGCAACGCAAGGCTGTTCCCCCCAGACCTCAGTGCTTGGGAGATGCCTGGGTGTCCCCTGCTAGAGGACCAGACCAACCCTAACACTGCGTGGTTTGTGAGATGCAACAAGACCCAGCAAGAGCCAACAAGGGCCAACAAGAGCCAAGGTACGGCCCATACGGTTGCTCCACTAGATGTGTGCTGACCTGCTTTGAGGGAGAGCTGGGGGAGAAGGATAAGGGGGGAATTAAAATTTAGTTATTCACAATTTCCTTCTGGACTCAAAACACTATTCCCATGAACGACAGGTCACGCAGGACTTTCAAAGCTAAAACGCTTTTATAACACAAGTATCTCCCTGTTGCCTTTTGCATGCATTTACACCCTGAAATGCTATTCCCAACATGTCAACAGTTTCTTAATATTGCTGAAACCACAAATTTACACTAGCTATTTTCTCAAATTTCTCCAGTGTCCTTCTAGACTAATGCAAAACACCTACCGCCTAGTGAGTCTCGCTTGGAGGAACAATGAAGGATTCCTCATCAGCACGCTGCAAAGGACAAATTCCACATCTCACACTGCCTCAAAAAGCCGCAATCATTCACATTGTCATCAGGAAAAGCGGCATGCCTTCAGCTTCCGAAATCATGCCGCGCTCTTTGTATTGCATCCCATTAGCTCTGAGATAATAAATAATGACAATGCACAGCACTGACATAACACTTCCATTCTTGGAGAACAAAACACTTTATGAACGCATGCAAACATCATTAATGCAATTTTGCAAGTGGGGAAACTGCGTGGAGAGCTTCAGTTTTGTTTTTTTTTTTCCTGAAGTCCTACAGAGACTGAAGTGGTGGGAAGTTGTTCCTTTAATCCAGTCCCATGGTGTCTTTAGGTGCAGAAAAGCCAACAGTGGCACTAACTGTTGACTTGAGGCTGGCTGGCTAGAAAGCGTGAAAGTTTCTCTCTCTGCCGTGTTTCATTTGCCACTTTGGATGGCGCCAAAGTCGGCAGCGGATGCGGTTTGAAAGCTCCTGTGCGAGTGTTCAATGATTCTCAGAGCCACCATCTGCGTCACGAGCATTCAAACACAACAAACCCACCCAGCGGGGCCGCAAGGGCTGCATTTCCTCCTCGTGAGCCCAGACAACGCGAAATATCGATGAGCAAAGGTGCACGAGAAGTATTCTGCTGGGGTCCGTACTCCTAGGGTCCGTACCCAGCTGACTTCCCAGCCAAAAATTACACCCTTTGCTTCCCAGCGCTGAGATCCAAGCAGCATCCCCAAGCAACAGCTCATCAGGCAGCTAAAAAATTACAATCTTAAATGTCATCAGGATGTTTCTCCAGAAACACACTTGGGTGAGAAAAATGGTGGACTAAGTCAAGGGGTCATCTCCTCCGTGCCTAGGATTGAGCCGAGCTCCCCCCTCTCTACAGTGGAACCAAGAGTAACACCAAAGCAAACAAGCTTGGAGAATACCCAGGATTAAAGAGGAAATATTATTCCCAAAACAAATCAGGATGTGTGATTTCTGGCAATGGAGACCGAGCTTATTTTGTTCTTTCTCTGCGAGAAACATCAAGGTGCAAGTTGGCCTGTAGGAGCGCGGGGAAAGTCGCTGCTGAAAGTGAGCGGACTTACAGGTATGTCATGTGCCAGGCAATTATTCACTTTTTGTTAATTGATAAAGTATACCTAACACTTGTATACACACCAGCATGAAACAGGTATTAATGCATTAGCCTTGACAGGAATACCCACGATTTAAGCAAGCATGGAGAATGCAGAGAATGTCCGTATGGCAGAGAAAATAACAACCAAAAATCACAGTGATAAATTTTGGAGGGAATAAAGTAAGATCTGTAAGGCAAAGCACACCAATGAAGGCGCAGCTGAAATTCAGAATACAGACCCGCAGAAGGGCTCTCCAGCAGTTGAACAAGCAGCCTGGCTAGTGGCTTAAATAGCATAGGCTGCACAATTTATTTGGGAGCCAATAAAGAAAAACAAATCTGCTGCCCAAATAAACCAGAACGCACTTAGACACATACAGCAGCAGCTCAAACTGACAAAATTGGAGCTAACAACGAGGCTCACCAGGCGCTTGCAAACAACCACCCTGGTTCCTGTCGTTTGGCCTCCCTATACTGGACATGGAGAGGAGGTGACATGGTGATGCCACCCCCGGGGGGGGACTCCTGGGGTCTGTCCTGGCGCAGGGCTGGGCTGCGTGACAGGCTCCTCGCAGCCTGCTCAGGGCAGGGTTTGCACCGCAGCCCAGCACGGGGGTCTCTTCCCACCGTGACGCAGCCAACGGAAGAGGAATTGGCCTCAGAGAGCTGCCTCCAGATGATCCAACTCCGGAGCCGGACACCTCCCTGCGCAAACAGGTGCTTCTCCGCATGCAGCGAGACAGAGCGGGGACAAACAAGGATGCAGCAATGATTATGTGGGCTATTTTTTCCCTATTAAATGCTCTGTGATAAAGAAAGAGTCTAACCTAGCCAAAATACCACACCTCAGTTTGGTAACACCAAAACGCATCCACCCAGCGCACGCTGATTGCATTCAGACATCCACAGGCAGCTTATTGTAATTCTGCTTTATATTTTAGCAAGATTTGGGCAGACTTTAATTAGCTGCCCTGGGGAGAATATGGAATAAACAAGGCAAACTGGGAGAGCAGAACCCCAGGGCAGGCTGCGAGGACAGAGCCACCAAGCTGCTGTGCAGCACCCAGCACCAAGGCTTCCCATGAAACTTTTAAAGGAGTGAAGCTTCAGCCAGTTTCCTTCAAAAAACAAAGAAAGGCAGAAGCAGATTAAGGGAAGGCTCAGAAAGAGCAGAATCTCTTGCAAAAAAAAGCTATGGAGAAACAGGAAAAGACCTGATCAATGCTTGCTGCATCCTTGGACCTTATTTTCAGTGGTTTAGTGAAAAGGATGTTCTCCAGCTTTGAGAAGCTTGCTGGTTTTATTACCTCTTAAGACTAATTTTTGCCCTGTATAAAATGACAGGAAACTCCCAAACGTTAGTGAAATGGCATTAAAGCTTCCCTTGTCACCCAAGAAAGTCAGTGTGGTGTTGTTTGGTTTGTTGGTTTTTTGGTTTTGGGTTTGTTAAAGTGCACTTCTGCCACTTCTAGAATAAAAAAGAAACACTATTGACATGCAGTTTCCTGGAGGTAACAGGAAATACCAGACATCCAAATGATACAAAATTATACAAAATCAAGGAGTTAATTTCTTCTTCAAATGCTGTGGGATATGTGCAGGCGGGTATTCCTTGAGGCAAAAGAATTTACCTGGGGGGGGGGGTACCCACAGCCATCACACATGGGCATTTTTCAAGAGAGCAGGTTGGCCCAGCGTGGTGGACACAGGACTTGGTGGAGCTGGTATTTCTTCCTGTCTTCGTACACATCTCCAGTACAGTGATGAATTATTTTCCTAGGCAAAAAGTTTTTCCGGCTTGCCCTGAGTGCTGGGAACCAGGGCAGAGGTAATTCCACCCAGTTCAAGGGGCCTCATCCAACCTCCCGGATTTATGCTGCCCTTTGGTGCTTCTGCTGTTCAGAAAGACCAAAAGCGGAGATTCCATTTCCAACATGGTTGGCTTTCAAGGACCCATCCCAAGATGGTGATTTTCCTGTTGGAGCCGTGGACAGAAGCAGGCGATGGCGTGATATTCCCTTTGCAGACGGACCTGCAGGAGACCTGCAGACTCTCCTTTGCATCAGCTGGAGCTTTTTGCCTTGTCCTGCTATGGTTTTTGGACAGAGAAAATTGGAATAATCCAGCTTTTTGGTGACAAACACAAGGACTTCTGTCTTCTTCAATCTATATGGAAGAAGCCACAGGATTTGAATGAACCCAGTGCTTGAAGAGGCCTTTTCTCCTCTCTAACCCCCCCGAGAAAGGCAGCCCAGCGATATGTCAGGGGCACCGCTGGGGATTCCTGGTATTTTTTGCCAACAGAAGGTGCACGAATTCTGTAAAGGGCGAGTCCTTCAAAATTGTTTCCTCTCCACCCAGCTCCATTTCAAGCCCCACCTGCTGGGCCCGGAGCCAGCTGTTCCTCCAGCGGGGATTTCTGCAGACTTTGTGACTTTTTCCTAGTGGAGATTTTAGGATAAACAGCCCACGAATGACTGCTCTCCGAAGACTACTGACAGAACAGTTCACGGCTTCTCACCTCTTCCCCATCTGCTACAAAAAGCAAGGGCAAAGGATAGAGCTCAAAATAAGCAATTCTTCACCTCCAGCCTCTCAATCCGGTTGGAAAAGAGGAGCGGAGTGGCCTCAGCCTGGCAGATCCCAAGGGCTGAGAGTGTAAATTTTGTCAGGGGCTGTGACAGCGCCATCCGAGTCATCTCCTGCCACGGCCGCTCTGCCGGCTGGTCTCAAGGCAAAGCCACTGTGCCACGCTGGCAAAGGGCACCTGCTGATGGCTGCAGTCACCTCCTGTGTCTCGGAAACTCACTGTGGGAAAGCAAGACTGAAGGTGGGACAATACCATGGACACCTGCATGGTTGACCGTTCCATATTTCCCCAGTTTTCTTAAGAAAACAAAAAAATAATCTAAGAGTACTGCATTTTCTTTCGGCAAGGAGTTGTTTTTGTTGTCCATCAAGGCCTACGCAAGTTCTCCCACCAGCTTGCACAGAAAACCCCAAACAAATCATTTAATCTCTTATCAAGAGGTTTGTTCCAGCAAGCCCACTGTAGGATGAAGCACACACGCAAGGGCTACAGCTTTTATATTCAGAAAATTCCACTGAAGCAGATAAGAAAACTCATTGCGGAGGCACCTTCATAACAATCCCCACCATATGCAAGTCCAGTAGTTTCAACATAATTACAAAATCAGGGTTGCAACATAACTATATGTTTTAAAGAAAAAAAAAAAGTGTCCTTCAAATTGCTCATAGGATCCATGAAATCCAATTCTATGTCGTTACCTCGCTTGTCAGGGTAGGCTTTAGCTTGCCCTATTGCATGGACACGTATAAATTACACAACCTGTGATTCCTAGACCAGGTATCCTGCTAGAATTTCACACACCACAACGGCAAATAACTTCCACTATATTCACGGCTGCTGCATCTCTAAATCCGCTGTGCCTCCCTCTTCCATACCACCACCTCGGAGTTAATCTGGATTATTGACAGTAATTCTAGCGCCAGGGAAGATAAAAGCCTTGTTGCTGGATGGGACTGGAGTGAGTCCTTCTCTTCCTCTGCCCTTTGCCTCATCCCCAATTCCAGACCACACTAAAATGGCAAAGATTTAGCCTGAGGGACAATCCGTTAACAGTTTTTCTTCCAAATATACCATAAGTTTGACAAAGAAAAGCCGTTATGCAGTGAAAGAAATCCCTCTACACGTCAGGACCAGATGAATCCAAGCAATCGGCTCCGCACCAGCCTCTCCAGCGGTGCCTTTGGCTTTACTTTTCAAGGTATGCAACTTTTCAGGAGCTCCTAAAAATAAACCTAGAGCAGCAAAACCCAATCACTAACATCTAAGTCAGCACTTAGAAGATGAAAAGAGCACTGACTCAACTCCCATAGTACCCAGAGACCTGAGGATATTCAGGCTACGCAGAGATCCCAGAGCAACGCCAAGGCGTGGAAGCAGGAATTACACAGCAGGCAGCGGCATCCTCATCAAATCCCGCTGCATCCTGCCAACTGAGACACCTCAGGTAACACTTGTGTCTCTCGCTCTTCCCAGTTCTTTATGCAAAATCCAAAAGATTAGCTTGAGCTTGTTGTGACAATCCACTTTTCCAAAAAAAGTCAATACATAAATTCAAGGTATTTAATGCATTTGTTCTTTAAGTGCTGTACTTTGATCTCCACCCTGATAACAAGCAAGTAATTGAGGTTAGCCTAAAGCACAGTGGCAGCATGTTATTCGGCAGCATGGCACCGAAAGCCGGCAGCTCCGTTTATTTGGCATTCCTACATCCCTAGCTATTGAAGGGAGAACATAACCCGCCTGTTACAGGCTGGGGGAGTCCAGGAGGGAGAGACTCCAGCATCCACACTCTTGGCTCCAGTACGCCGCTCTCCCAAACTCTGCAAGTGCCACATCTTTTCTCATTTATTATTATTTTTTAAATCATTTCTCACTGGCTAGAATTATTTTTAAAAAATGCAACTTATTAAAATGCAAAGAAGCTGAGCTCAGCTTTTGTCATCAACATTTCTTGCAGCACTAGCAACAAGGACAGGGGGGGACAGACCCCTGCAAAGACCCAGGATCATCTGGGACATGGGCATCACCACGGCTCGCTGGAGGAGGAACATGGTTTTGGCCTGTCCAGCAGACGGATGCTCCTGGATGTCAGAAGCAGCTTTCACAGAACAAGAGATGGAAGGGAACTCAGTGCTATTCCTAAGGCGGGGGGNAATCACAAGTTTAAGCCACTGAGTCTGTGAGTTTACCTCTTCCAGTGAGTCAGGACCTCACATGGCTGGGCCAGGGAAGGCTTCCACCACTCAAGAGCTTTGCAAAATTCTGGGGGGAAACAAAGAACTGAATACAGCTCCCTGAAACAGCCGTCCCAGCTCCCACCCACCTGGCCAGGAAGAATGTCTCAAATTAGGAGCATCCCTAGCTTACAATAAAAAATGGTCATCGCTTAGCAGTTCGTGGTCACTATTTCATGAATTATGACCAGAACCATCAAGCACAACTTGATTCTTGCAGCCAGGCATAAGGAAACAAAACCCACAGAGCTCTCTCCTGAGGTTCAGAGACAAAGGGGTTTGCTCCCTCTGCTCTCCTCCCGGCTGAAAGATAGTGCTTATGCAGATCTGCCTGTTCAGGAGCAAGGTGTGACAGACAAAAAGCCTGTCTGGGACCGAGCTTTGCGGAGACAAACTCCAAAATCATCAGATCCTGATTTAGTACATCTCTCCAGAAAAGCAGCCTTCTTTTCCAAACAGTATAATAGCACTTGTGGGGACTGTGAACCCCAAACCACTCGCACCACAGTCACTGCTCTGCATTGTGACTAGCTCTAAAGTCATCCATAACTGTTTCTAGTTAATGCGTGTTTAAACATTTATATGGTGAATTTGGCAAGTCCCAAATTCAACTCCATCATTATAAATTCACTACTGTGCTTTACGCGAGACTATGAACTCTAAGACAAGACTGCCTCTCGTTATGACGAAGTGGATATGCCCTTAATCTCCTCCTGGTAAGGAAATTGCTCTGTTCTCATCACTGTAATAGCTGGTGGCCACATTTATCCTAATTTGAATTCATCTTCCTGACCACGGGGAACCAGAACTTTGTACAAAAGCAGCCAAGAACCTCTAGTGCTTCCTCTCCCATCGCAGTACTCCCTTTCCACCTACTAAGCAGTGTGCCCAGATGGCCAAGAAGGCCAATGGCATCTTGGCCTGGATCAAGGATAGTGTGGCCAGATTGTGCCCCTGTACTCAGCACTGGTGAGGCCGCAGCTCGAGTGCTGTGTTCAGTTTTGGGCACCACAGTGTAGGAGAGACATTGAGGGGCTGCAGCGTGTCCAGAGAAGGGCAACGGAGCTGGTGAGGGGTCTGGAGAACAAGTCTTATGAGGAGCGGCTGAGGGAGTTGGGATTGTTTAGCCTGGAGAAGAGAAGGTTGAGGGGAGACCTTCTCACTCTCTACAACTCCCTGAAAGGAGGTTCTAGCCAGGTGGGCTCAATCTCTTCTCCCAAGGAACAAGCAACAGGACAAGAGGAAATGGCCTCAAGTTGTGCCAGGGCAGGTTTAGGTGGGATATCAGGAAAAACTTCTTTACGGAAAGGGTTCTCAAGCATTGGAACAGGCTGCCCAGGGAGGTGGTGGAATGGCCGTCCCTGGAGGTATTTAAAAGCCGGGCAGACGTGGTGCTGAGGGACATGGGTTAGGGGTGGTTTTGGCAGTGTAGGTTTGTGGTTGGACTCGATGATCTCGAAGGTCTCTTCCAACCCAAGTGATTCTATGATTCTATGATTTTAAGTCACCTAACATGCTGCCCACGTGTCTCCTCAGGGTATTCCTCGAACTTGCTCCAATAGGAATGGAAGAGAGAAGCTCAGGCCATGACTGATCCTCCGGAGACTCATGTCACAGTCTTCCCTACCTCATTAATTCTCCATTAGCCAACCTCCGTTGTCTTCAGTGTGTCATTCTCCACATGACACTGTGTCAAACACTTCCCAAAACCTGGAGAGCTGAGACCCAAAGTGCTTCCCCTGTCTGCAAAATCAGCTCTCCCTGAGCAATTGGGGTAACCTGGTTTCACCTGGCATTTAATTATGTAATAATTAATCACCTGAGAGTCATCACTTAGTCTTTCACCTTAGCATCACCTGTGATGCAGTTTGGTTGATTCTGCTGAAGGTCGTAATAAAGCCAGTGGGTAGATTACATGATAGACCTGAAAACCTGAAATGTTTTCCAATGGTCACTTTGTCCTTTGAGCTTGATGGCCAAATGCAAACTTTGAGGGAAAAGACGGACAAGGAAGAAGATTCTAAGAAATGCCTCTGGGGAAGGGGCAGGTGATAGTGGGGTTTCTCATGTCCCATATTAAAACACAGGAAGGAGAGCATCCCGTATGTTTCCAATACAACTCACAGCCTGAAATACAGGAAATCTCACATTACACGGATGTCTAGCAACCCTACCTCGTGGAACACCGTGGGAGCTGGACCAGCGCCTGAATTCCTCCTCTGCTTCCAGCTGATGTTACACACATTGAGAGCACACTGGTCACATCTCAGAGGGTACCGATGTTCAAGCTTCAGCTTGCAAATGGCGGATAAGATCTACTGTGGTCCTGCACCATCCCTTTGCTCCCATCTAATACTATATTAAGGCTCCAGGCAGGAGGCGGCTTCCAGGCTCATGTAACACATGGGGGAAGCTCTTTAGGAGTCCAGCAACTGAGGAGAGGAAAAAAATGTGGCAACAAACTCCAGGCCGGGCCATGCCAAGCACCTCCTCAGAGCCTCAAGCAGGTAGTTCACAATAACAGGAACCAGCATGTTGAGAACGGACAGGGAGCATGACGCTGCCCCACCGGGGGATCTCTTCCAGCTGGCTGCATAAATCGCGCCGGCCGAATTCTGGGTGCTGTGTGCTAACGCTCCTAGCCATTTCGTCAACCGCCTTCGCTTGCATTGAACACAACAACATTAGCACAGTGCAATGACATCAGATCCAGGTGATGTATCTGCCCACGGTTACCTCTGGTGAGGTTACCCCAGTCCCACCGGCGAGGTTTGTTCTGCGAGGAGAACAGAGCTGTCTGGGCAAGCTGACGGTGGCTTGATCTTTACTGCAGATCCCTCTCTGTGTTTTCTTCGGATTCCTGCTATTAGCCGGAGCAGTCCGGGGCTGTTTTCATAAGGCAAGGGAAGCACATGATTAAAAGAAGACAAAGTCTCTGATCTTCTCTGAGCAGAATGTTTGGCATTGCTCGCTCCTGCAAATTATTCAGCGCAGCGTCAGCTCCCTGGTAGCACACAGAGCTGCTCGCCACCCCTCCAGCGAGCTGGTCTGCCGGGACGCTGCACAGATTTAGGTGATTAAGAGATGTTGATGCAATTTGGAAACAAACACAGCTGTTACAGATGTGGACAGCTTCACGAGGAAGGGGGGCAGTGACACCCGCAGCGCCAAATATTGCACTTGTAGTGTCAGCCCTGGCTGGGGCTGCCGCTCCGCGCCAAGCGCCAGCACTGGGCACTGCCCATCCACCCTGCGTCGTGCCCAAACGCAGGGGTGGGAGGGAGGGTGAAGGTGGGCTTGTCCTGCTGTCTGCAAGTCTCTACCAAAAAACCAAAAGGATCGGAATTAATCACCGTTGGGATAAAGAGCGAGCAGGAGCCAAGGTGGAAGCCACCTGTGAGGTGGTCTACAGGAGCGGGTTTGTAGCCCCCTGGCCAAGAAAATATAAAGCAAATGGATAGAGGGTATTTAAAATAGAGTTATTTCCCTTGTCTGATCTCTTTCAGGAAACAAGATACAAACTGAACTTCAAGAATAAGAGTTTCCTCAAAGGGAAACAGGAGGGACCTTGAGAGCCCATCGTGCAGCAGCATCCCCGAGGACGGGCTTCCAGGGCAGCCTTGGGGCCAAACCTTTCTATCAGGGGTGCCCTTTACTCCGACCGACCACACTTCCCGGTGGCCAGCAGGCATCACAAGGAAAAGCCGGCGCTGCTAGAGGTCCTGTCCCACAGCTGCAGCCGTAAGGAAGAGCACGGGTGGGCTTGCCCTGCGCCTCGCAGCCCCAGATGTGCGGCACGCTGGGCGACAAGCGGCGTCCAGACAGACCCAGTCTGGGCGGACACTGGGCCACCAGAAAGAAGCCGGTCCCACATGTGGAAGGATAAATGCTCGTCGCTGCCATGGGAGACACATGCGATCGCTCAGGGATGATCCCCCCACTTCTTCACAGTTTGCACAGCACAGCGACGGCAAACAGGTCTGGCTACCCCAGTGCGAGCTAAGGGTTAACATCTGGCAGCCAGTTTAGGTTCTTAGGGGTTACCCCGACATAAGATTTGTCCTGTGCTCCCCCCCCACGCCACCCGATTCAGGTGTGAGAGGAACCGCAGGGCCGGTACACCTCATCCGCCCAGCAGGACCCATCGCACAGGCGCCGCTCGGGCACGGATGGGACGCTGCCAACCGCGAGCGAGGGGCAAAAGGGAAAAACCGGCAGCAAGTCGCAGCGATCCAACAACAATTCCAAGGAAAAGACACCTGAACCCAGCAAGCCTTGAGGGGAATTCTTGTCAGCATGGGGAGGCATGCCCTGGTACCCCTCTCCTACGTTCAGGAGCCAAGAAAAACACGGGTTGGGAAAACAGATGATGTGACAGTCACACCTGCGAGCTCTCCTCTGCACAGCCCACCTCTCCCCAGCGAGCCCTGCCAGCCGCCCGGCCCATCCCACCGCGGAATCCCAGGCTCAGGTCTCCTCCCTGGTGTCTCCAAAGAGTTTGGCCCCGTAAATATAGTCCTTCAGGAGTTTGCAGCCTCTTGAAAACCTCAAGCCTCTCTAAGCAGTAATTTCCAACAATTATGGTTGTGCTACTCAGTCCCTTCTCTACCAAGACCCCCTTGACACCTCCCCTCTCAGGGCTCTCCCTGAGCTGTCCCACCTGCAGAGTCCCCTGTAACCCCCGCCTTGTGCTGTGTCCCACAGACACCTCAGGGCCATGGGGCTCCTTCTCCTCTCTCCCCCTGGCCAGGGGGAGGAACCTTGAAGAACAATAGGAACATCGAAGAAACTTCTCTTCCTGGCAGAGCCACCCTCATCCCCACACAAATCCACCTTTCCCCGTACCAACCATTTCATCACTTGATGACCAAACGTTATTTTATAGTAGAGATATAGAGAGAGAGATATATATATAAAATATAGATATAGTAGAACCAAATCCAAATGCAGCCAATACCTCCAAACAACCACTGTGACTGCATGTTATCTCAGCTCTATCAGCTTTCTGTCTTGAAACAATGCTGGCAGCAAACCCGAGCTATGATTTTAAAGATAGCAAAGCTTCTTCAATGACTCAGCCACGTATTTTTCAGGTGAGAAACCCTGAGCAGCTCAGCATCTCTCCCCGCGTTCACCTCCTGCAAACTGGAGCGCCCACCCCGAATGACAGTAAATCCACATCTAGCCACCACCACAAAAAAAACCCCAAAAAACTAAAGCAAGCCCCGCTGAGTCGGCAGCTGATGCTCGGAGATGTTTGCAGAGAAGAGCACAACTGCACCCTCCAAACTCCGCATCCGCCCCCTGCCCCACCGCGCGCACCACGGCCGCGGCAGTTGCATAAAGCGGTCGCTTCTCCTCCTCTCGGTTTTTCTACCCTTGAAAGAAACCTTACTCATTTTTGCAGTCACCTGAAGACCTGAGAGCGAAACTCCCGCATCGGGCAGGTTTCAAGGTCTCTTTGTACCAAACACGGTCCGGTTCTGGGACGAGGAAACCAAAAGCGAGAAAATTTCTCGCCCGTTCAAGCTGCCCTTAACTCTCCTATTTATTTTTTTTTTTTTTAGGGTTTTTAGGTTTGGTGGCAAAGGAGGGGGAAGAAAGGAACAAGCAGGCAGGGAGCAGCAGACTCTGGGCAAGGGAAAGCCAAGGCTGCTGCCCGTCCCAGCCAGCCCTGTGGCTCGCCGGCAAAACGCCAGGCAAAGGGGCTCTGCGAAGCAAAACGGGCAGGGAGAGGAGGAAGGAGAGAGAGGAAAAAACAAAAACCCACCCCCCCGGAACACCCCTGCCCTGCAACTTAATAAACAGCAGCAGCCCGCGTGCACCTTTCATAGAAACCCCTCTTTATTGCTAGTGGGCAAGTGTATTTTTATCCTGTGGCTTTCTGTTTTTGCAGACACATTCCAGCGTGAAACCAGAGACAACGCGCGCCGCTGAGCAGCGGAGTTTATTTTAAGGGATGTAACATTTTCCTGAGAGGATGCTCTATTTGCATCTGCTGCAGGAAGCAGTAAAATGGCAGGTGTGTTTCCACCTAACCCAGAGACCCAAAACAAAATGCACAATGCAAAGCAAAGGCTTTTTGTCTTGCAAATCTCTGCTCCACGCACTGAAAAATAAAACGAAAAAAAAAAAAGAAAAAGAGGGAGGGAGAGGGGTTTTCCCTAGGGCCTGTTTTCTAGCTTATTAGTCCTGCAGATGCTCAAGACCTACTTTGCCAGGAAGGAGATTCATGCCCACCGGCAGGAGAAGGTAGCAGCAGTCGCAGTCTGCAGGCTTAACCGCGGCTCCTCATTTGCATACATGTAAAACTCATAATTGCTGCCGTACATGCTGTACCTTGCAGGGCGAGCGCGCTCCTTCCAGAAGCAGCCTTCAGCAAGGAGCTTTTGGTGAGGCCTCGCTCAGGAGCACGCACTCGGGGTAATTTGGAGGACAGAGCAAGTAATTGTATTTAAAATATATATATATATATGTATATATATCTACTTTGAATGCAGCTTCTTTAAGCCACAACGACCTTTCAGTGCACCACGTCAATTTGACTTGCCCTTGCAACAATCCCGCTGCAGTTACATCCTCTGAACAATTAGTACCTCCAGCACAAAAATGCAGGGAACTTTCTGGATGTCACAGAAAGAAATTAAAGATTTTTGCTTGCCTTTTTTCCCAGCCTTATACTTTGTGAAAAAAAAAAAAAAATGTATTTTTTATACTTACCATTCTGTTCTGGCAGGTTATTACCTCCTTTTGCAAAGGCCAATAAGAAAAAGTGTGAAATTAGGGAAAATAACACTTGAAGACAGTGTTAAGTATTTAAAAGAAAAGGCTTTTTTTGTAATAAAAAAAAAAAGTTCAATTACTCCACTAGCAATCAGTGTCACAAGAGCAAAAGCCAAGAGCTTAGTAAGATCCCAGGAACGCTACAGCATTTGGGAGAATACGCAACAGTATTTAGAGTTGTATTATACAGGCTAATGTGCCACAAAGGGTGAAAAAGCAAGATTAGCTGATTGTGGGCTTAGAAGGAAGTTGCCCAGGAAATATAATAGTTTTGTACGGAACATTGGTATTTTAATAAAAATCTCAGTTCAAAGCATATTTATGGGCACAGTAACACAAAGTGCAAAAAAGGGCAAAAGCTTTCACTCAGAAGACGCTGTTTTCAGGAAATGGAGCTAATTTTTACCCATTTTCTGTTCTCTAGAAATCATTCTGAGATAACCCGTGGGTCTTTTTGCTGCTTTCATGTTTTCTGCAGAGGACAATACTCCTCCACCTGCTCCATCCTTCCACACCGTCAGCTTTTCCCTCAGCATCTTCCTCTTTGTCACCTTGCAGCCCTTTCCTGTTTGTTTTTCTTTACTACCCATCACGGCTCGTGGTTTGAGTTGTGTTTCCTGGGAGTGAGGAGTTATCCGTGCCCACACGCCTGGATGGGCTGGAAAGCCATGGGACTGCTCTGGCCTCCAGGCAACGCTGCCCCGTAAACCCTAAGAAAACAAATATGTCTGTGCATAATTCAGAATAGAATCACTCTTTGGACTCTGAAAACTTAAAAATAAATGTGCTTTCACTTGGCCTCTTGTCACGTGCGTGTCGCAAAGATAGGCAAAACCCATCCTAAACGTAAAAAAGGTTTAGGAAACACCTGAATGTCTCCTGCTGCTGCCAGAGCGCCACAGGTGGCACGCAGAGACCCTCAACCCCACCCAACACACCCAACGCGCTGCCCACAAACCACCCCCTGAAGGTGCCCACCAGCAGCCATGGGAGCTAAGTGTCCTCTCCCACCTCAACTCCACCAGCGCAGCACCCACGTGGGCTCCAGCCTCCCCCCTGGGACTGACCGCGAGGTGTCTCCTCCTAATTAACGCAACAAGCAGACGTATCATCTCCGAGGCTCAGTTCACAGGCGGATGAAACGGTGACTCAGCTGCGCGCTCAGGAACGCCGCTGATTTATTCTCACAAAGCACGGGGACGCGGGCAGCGGCCACACAACCATTCGCGCGGCTTTACGGCAGAGACGATACAGCCGAGCTTCGTCGATGTAAATCCTCTTTACGAGACCGTCTCATAGAGAAGTCCCCCAGCGGAGGCGAGAGCTTCATTGGCTAAATCTCGCTTAATTGCTGGTGTGACGGGAGGGATGCAAGCACCGCACGCAGGTATGGGAAGCNATATATGTATATATATCTACTTTGAATGCAGCTTCTTTAAGCCACAACGACCTTTCAGTGCACCACGTCAATTTGACTTGCCCTTGCAACAATCCCGCTGCAGTTACATCCTCTGAACAATTAGTACCTCCAGCACAAAAATGCAGGGAACTTTCTGGATGTCACAGAAAGAAATTAAAGATTTTTGCTTGCCTTTTTTCCCAGCCTTATACTTTGTGAAAAAAAAAAAAAAATGTATTTTTTATACTTACCATTCTGTTCTGGCAGGTTATTACCTCCTTTTGCAAAGGCCAATAAGAAAAAGTGTGAAATTAGGGAAAATAACACTTGAAGACAGTGTTAAGTATTTAAAAGAAAAGGCTTTTTTTGTAATAAAAAAAAAAAGTTCAATTACTCCACTAGCAATCAGTGTCACAAGAGCAAAAGCCAAGAGCTTAGTAAGATCCCAGGAACGCTACAGCATTTGGGAGAATACGCAACAGTATTTAGAGTTGTATTATACAGGCTAATGTGCCACAAAGGGTGAAAAAGCAAGATTAGCTGATTGTGGGCTTAGAAGGAAGTTGCCCAGGAAATATAATAGTTTTGTACGGAACATTGGTATTTTAATAAAAATCTCAGTTCAAAGCATATTTATGGGCACAGTAACACAAAGTGCAAAAAAGGGCAAAAGCTTTCACTCAGAAGACGCTGTTTTCAGGAAATGGAGCTAATTTTTACCCATTTTCTGTTCTCTAGAAATCATTCTGAGATAACCCGTGGGTCTTTTTGCTGCTTTCATGTTTTCTGCAGAGGACAATACTCCTCCACCTGCTCCATCCTTCCACACCGTCAGCTTTTCCCTCAGCATCTTCCTCTTTGTCACCTTGCAGCCCTTTCCTGTTTGTTTTTCTTTACTACCCATCACGGCTCGTGGTTTGAGTTGTGTTTCCTGGGAGTGAGGAGTTATCCGTGCCCACACGCCTGGATGGGCTGGAAAGCCATGGGACTGCTCTGGCCTCCAGGCAACGCTGCCCCGTAAACCCTAAGAAAACAAATATGTCTGTGCATAATTCAGAATAGAATCACTCTTTGGACTCTGAAAACTTAAAAATAAATGTGCTTTCACTTGGCCTCTTGTCACGTGCGTGTCGCAAAGATAGGCAAAACCCATCCTAAACGTAAAAAAGGTTTAGGAAACACCTGAATGTCTCCTGCTGCTGCCAGAGCGCCACAGGTGGCACGCAGAGACCCTCAACCCCACCCAACACACCCAACGCGCTGCCCACAAACCACCCCCTGAAGGTGCCCACCAGCAGCCATGGGAGCTAAGTGTCCTCTCCCACCTCAACTCCACCAGCGCAGCACCCACGTGGGCTCCAGCCTCCCCCCTGGGACTGACCGCGAGGTGTCTCCTCCTAATTAACGCAACAAGCAGACGTATCATCTCCGAGGCTCAGTTCACAGGCGGATGAAACGGTGACTCAGCTGCGCGCTCAGGAACGCCGCTGATTTATTCTCACAAAGCACGGGGACGCGGGCAGCGGCCACACAACCATTCGCGCGGCTTTACGGCAGAGACGATACAGCCGAGCTTCGTCGATGTAAATCCTCTTTACGAGACCGTCTCATAGAGAAGTCCCCCAGCGGAGGCGAGAGCTTCATTGGCTAAATCTCGCTTAATTGCTGGTGTGACGGGAGGGATGCAAGCACCGCACGCAGGTATGGGAAGCTGCAAAGGGAAGGGTTGGTTGAACACAGCACTGTGTTCAATTTGCTTGTTGGAAAATGAGAGAGAGGGGAGGGCAGCTCCTCCGGTATTGTATTACTGACAAATAATGTCACTCTGCCCCGCGTTACACGGTCAATAATTAAAAGATCGTAGGTGCCTCCCTAAGAAAAGCATGCAAAGACAGAAACTGGGGGAACGCAAGTCACTTCCACTGTATGAAAAAAAAGACAGAATATCACTTTATTTCATGTACAGCCAATTATTTCTATAATATAGTTTTCTGTTGCAGAACGGCAGAGAGCCCCGAGAGTATCAAATTCCCATTAGAGAGACTAACGGCAAAAATAAAGGGATAACTTGTGCCCTGTCTCCATGGAAAGGTTAAGGGGATCTTTGGGTTAAAAAACCTGGTTGTAGATGTGGGGTGCAAATGGAGCCCCCCCACTCCGCAGCCCCCTGCGGCACCGGCGTTTCACCTCTTGACACCCTAGTTCTGCAGCTGCAGGGTGGACATCATCCCTCTCCCCCCGCTCCCAGGAGAAGATGGGGGACTTCTGAGGGGTTTCATGTACAAGCAGGGCAGAGGACACAAAACCCCCACCTCTCTTCTCCAGTGACCCCAGCACCACGTCTCCCTCAGGACTGGGAGAAGCAAAAGGGGACTCTGCGAGGTGCCCACCTTCTGGTTGGACCTGATGATCTTAAAGGTCCCTTCCAACCCCGGTGATTCTATGATTCTACCTTGTAAAACATGGAACAAAAAGCTGACGTTATTTTACCAACAAATAATGTATCTGTTCCCTTTGTATCCTGACTTTTCATTCTTTGTGAGGTTTTTTGGACTCACTAAAGCACGGAAGTTTTTCCTAACTTGCAGCCGAGCGGCAGGTAACGCCCTCAGGACTCCCCCCGTCCTGTTGACAGCACCAATACGCTTCCTTAGTACTGGCACCGCTTCTCAATGCCATGACAATTCCTGCCCCACGCTGTCCCCCCAACAGAAACCACCATGGCTGGCTGCTTGCGAGAGGCCGCCCCAACTCTCCATGCCAAGAAGTTCCACTTCCCATCGCATCCTCAAATCCCACCCCCAGGAAGCAAGAGAGCCAGCTTTGGCAGCGCCACTCGAGAGAGGTGGGTTGAAGAAAGCAAAGACCAGAGCTACAAAGAAGATCCAAGGTGCAAGAGCAACTCAAGCTTCCTCAGTCCCTCAGCGAGAGGAGCTCATCATTGCAGCTTCACGCAACGGGCTCCCCTCAACGGAGCTGCCCTTCCCACCTGCCTTCCCGTCAGGAAGAGGATTCCTGATGCCAACGCAACTTACAGGCCTCCATTCCTGCCTGCACTAACCACTTCCCAGGGCTTTTTCGGTCCCCGTGCTGCCAAACGCATCACTCAGCAGCTTTGCTGGTCTGGCTTGTGCAGTGTGCATGGGCCATGTATTCTTCTCCTTGGCCAAAACTCCCAGTTCACCTCAATCCTTCCTGGCCCAGAGCCTGGAGATCAAAGTCAGCTCCCAAATGTCTCTACGACTCGCTGCAAGGGTGGCAATGGGTGGGCTGTGCTGACAGCAAACGAAGCTTAATGAGAGGAACTGGGTGGGCTTGGAGTCTTCTGTGAGGTGCTACAGTCCAGCCCAGCTGAAGAACAGTGGGATTATCCCCGCAGGCAAAGGACAGCATCCACGGGATGGCCCCAACCCTGCAAGGCACCCACCCTACAACCAACATCACCACTGAGGCACCACACTTCCAGCATGAAAGGATGGGTTTTATCCTGAAGTTTCTTGGTTTGGGTTTGTGCATAACCTAACCTCACTTGGACGGAGATGAGGCTCACGTGAGTGCTTTCAACCCGGACAAGAACCCGGAGTGCGGCAGAAACTGGAAGAAGGTGACCAAGCCACACTCATGTGCCACCAACCATCACCCCCCATCATCACAGGGAAAAGAGACGGAGGATCAGGCTAACAGAGATGACAAGGTGCTGACCCACCAACTCAGCTTCTACTGGAGGGAAGTGAGAAACCCTTAAGGAAGGTGAAACAGAACCATACCCAACCCCAGATCATTCCTATACACCCTCCAGGAAGATGAAACTCCTCCCTGATGTTCACCCAAGCTAGTTAACCTCACCGATGAGCAGGTGAATCGCCATTTTGCCACCCAAACCACAGTGCGGGGAAGTGCCTGGGTCAGAGCTGACCTAGTACCCATGGGACCATCTCCCCCACCACTGGTGGTGCATCTCCATCTCATCTATTCTCCTCCTGCACTGCATCCTGCGCCCTGGCTGAGCTATTTCCTTTCACCAACTCGAAATGCACTGCCCATTAGTGACAAAGTGACCTCTCTGTCCCAGTTGTATGACACAGCATAACGAGGAGATGCAGCCAGTCTCTCTTAGGACTTCAACTGTTCACATAGTCCCCAAGTCTACTCCTTTCCAGAGCAGGTAATGTTCTTTCCCCTAACTTCAAATGCAAATTGAGTGATTTTCCTCTTTAAAGTTATCAGCTGTAATCCTCAAGTTTGTCCTTACATCCAAGCACTTTTCAAAATAATTTATATTAATTGTTCCCACTGCAATTTGGTTCACACACCAACCTCCCTACGTAAAAAACTCCACCTAAATTCCTGACATGCCCAAACCTTCCATTAATTTGTGCCCACTCGTTCGTGTGCTCATTTCTGGCCCAGTAACGTTGGGAATTCATTAGCTCTAACTCCCCACATCCAAACACCTGCGAGGCTAGTCCCCACTTCCAGCACAAGGCTTTTGACAACCCTTCTGGTACCTTGACCAAACGTATTTGGCCTCATAAAACCTGGCCAGCCATAAAACATGCTGTTCTCCTACGCCCCGAGAGGAGGATGAGGCAACAAAGCTTTGGCACGCACAGTCTTTGTGCACCGTGGTGGCACAGCTGACTTTTCCAGTGCTCACATCTTCTGGAGAGGGTGCCAGGGTCGCCACCTGGCCCTGCATCTCACAAACATTGCAGCCTTGATGGAGCATTGAGTTTTGTTTATCTTCAAAAAAAAAATATTATGGGGTCAACAACAGGCACCCCAGAGAGACAGTGTGATGCTGAGACTCATATGAGGACCTGGAGGCACATTGTGGCACCATCCCATGCCAGGAGGAACTTCACTGAGAGTAGGATGCCCAGCTCTGTTGCAGCATCAGCAGTTTTTGCCTGAAGATGCATTTGGGCTGCAAACAGCCTTCAGCAAAGCTGCCAGCAAGAGAAGGAAGGAGAGGAGGGACTTACCCTGCCAGGGTGCCCAAGGTACAGGGACACAGGAGTTGGCAGCCCAGGCCCCCCAGCAGCTCGCTGGGACACCCTGCTGTTGCTCCTGGTACAAACCACACAACTTCTCCGGTTTTAATAAGGAGAAAACCAGAGTTTAAGCTGATACTGGAAATATTCTGCCGCTGCATTTCACCACTCTGCACAGGTTCCTGCAGTCAGTGCCCAGGCAGGGACAAGCCCTCAGCTCCCCATCTCACACGTTTACTTTGAACGCAAAGACTTCTCGTGCCTGTACCGGGGCATGCACAGACACCACTTCACAGCTTTCTAAGAAGTGTGGAAGAAACCTCGAGCTGCTGCTGAAGTCCCCAAAAGAACAAGGCTCGGGACTTCCAGCAAGCCGCTGAGAGCTGAAAAGGCTCATTAATCCTCACCCAAATCTACTGACGTTACAAATCTTTTGCTGCTACAAGCACCGTATGTTTCCTCACCCTCCACATTCACCGTATTTACCAATTCACCCCATTAAGTAACAGAAATCCTCTTTTTACTGGGGAGCTTCAATCCTCCTTCCATACACCACTGCATCCCGGTAACTCGCCTAACGCCCGTCCACGTTACATGGGGCTGGGATGCCGTGTCCGCCACCGGCAGCTCTTCACGCGGTGCTGCAACCCGCAGGATGCCAACACTGGCCTTGAATCAGAAAAACAATTAGGAGCATGATTAAGTACAACATTATCCAGGACAGCAATTAAACACACACTTACAGGCAAGCACAAGCTTAAACACTGTCCCGGATGGCGATGCTTTCAGAAAGCAGGGCCCTTTCCAAGGGAAGTGCAGCTGCTGGGTGGATTAACACCGACTCGTTTGTGCTGCTGCAGTTTGTGTGGAAAAACCAGGGAGAAAGGAAAGCTGGGAACTTCTCACCTCGACTGCCTACATCAGGCAGCTGGGCTCTTTGCTACCACCCCGTATACTCGGAATTATTCTCCGCATCCCCTAATGGCTGGCGCACAACTGAGCAATGCTCGTCACACACCCAGCCCATCTACTTTCATTCCGGGGCTCAGGCTCCTGCCTGGCAGCGCAATGGCCCCCAGCAAAGCAAAGTGGGGCCGCGGGGGCTGCTGGAATCCGTGGGGTGACGTACACCGAGCACCCCACTGTCCGTATTAAATCTGTTTAATTCTTGCTTTAGCATCATTTCGTGCCTATTCCCAGCTCCGGCTGTGGAACAAGCAGCTTATTTCTGTTTTCTTGCCGGGATGCGGAGCCAGGAGAGGTCCAAGCCCCATGTCCTGAAGACCCCTCAGCCCAGCTCGCTCCAGCAGCACCCTCAGGTCTCTGTCCCCATTGCACAGTGGGGCTCTCTGCCACTGGTCTAGTGGCACACGTGTGAGAGGGGACTGGAAATATGTCAGGAGGAAGAAAGAAAAGGCCTTTCCTTTCTTTTTCTATTACTATTGGCTTTAGGAAATGTTTTCTCTCCTATTTCTGCCGATGGGATGGAGTATGGGATGGCAGCACAGCGAGCAAGAGGCTGCGACGGGGGGTACCTGCACCAGCTGCTTTATCTTTGCTTGGAGCCTCTGGCCGGAGGCGTAGAGAACTGAGAGCACTCTGGAGCTTGCAGCAAACCAAGGTTATAAAAAAAATATTAAAACTGGCTAAGCTGAGTGAAAAAATAATCCCTGCACCAAGCTGTCACTAGCGAAGAAGCAGGCGCTTCGTGGGTTTCCACAGGAGGGAAGAAACACACTGGTCCAGCTCCTAAACCAGCTCAGCTCCACAGCAAGAGGAGGAATCCCCAACAGCGACCAGTGCGCCACAGAATCACAGAACGTTAAGGGTTGGAAGGGACCTTGAGAGATCATCTGGTCCAACCCTCCTGCCAGAGCAGGGTCACCTACAGCAGGTTGCACAGGATGGCATCCAGGTGGGTTGGGAATGTGTCCAGAGTTGGAGACTCCACCACCTCTCTGGGCAGCCTCTGCCAGTGCTCTGCCACCCTCAAAAGCAAGAAGTTCCTCCTCATGTTGAGATGGAACTTCCTAGATTCAAGTTTGTGCCTGTTACCGTTTGTCCTATCACTGGGCACCACTGAAAAAAGCCTGACCCCTCCTCCTGGCCCCCTCCCTTGAAGTATTTATAAGCATTGATGAGATCCCCCCTCAGCCTGCTCCTCTCCAGGCTAAAAAGACCCAAATCCCTCAACATCTCCTCATAAGAAAGATGCTCCAGCCCCCTCATCACCTTCGTGCCACATCTCATCCGAGCAGACAAGGACGCCGCAGTCGTAGGTGTGAAGATCCACAGCTTTGCGGGACATCTACAAGCAAACACAGCCCTGACCACCAGGTTATACACAGGGGAAGTCAGTCAGAAAGGAAAAATCAGATTTATAAAGCTGCTCTGCTCTCTGCCCTGATCCAGTTGCGGTTTGCCCAGCTGCAACGTGTTTACATTTCTAGCAAACTTAATCCTGAACTCCTTGGGCCAGTTATTCTAAGAAAGGAAAGGAACTTTATTAATTACGTACTAGAGAGCTGCACCCACGGCGAGCTGCTCAAGGAGCCAGCCTTGGATTGAAATCTCCAGCGCTGCGTAACCCTAGGAATTTCTGGGTGTATTTTATGTCAGGTTTTGTTAATTTACTTTTTAAAGAAATAGGTGTTTTGTAAAATCCCAGATTTTTCCACTAGATATTCTCACAGATACTAAGGTAGCATTCAGGCTTCTTGCTCTAAGTATGAATGATATTATCTACAGGAGAATTCAGAGCTTGGCAGGCTGAAAGAAAGCAATTCACCTTCAAGCAAGCACTCACCTACTATTTCTATGAATAATAAATACATTAATTTATTAAGTGAATCAAATGCAGGAGACCAGAACTTATTAGCAGCTGCACTGTGAATAACCCGTGTTAGCGATCTAACACTCGAGCTTGAACAAACAGCCGCGTCTCTAAAAACGAAACCGAAACTTTTTCTTCATTTTCTAAAGTTTCTCGCAAGTTAAACCAGTTCTCGTACGTGAAAGTCCTAAAATAACGTCGCCTCGTAATGTCAGAGACCTGTGGGCATCTGGTTTATCAATATGTAGGACAGATGGAAAAGCAGATACTGCTCATGGCAGAGCCCATGAGGACGATGAATGGAGATACCAGGTTTGCTCCAAGCTAGTCTTTCCTACAAACTGTCCCATTTTCATCTCCAATTTATTTGGGTCCGTTCCAATACTACATTATATAGCGTAACTGAGAAGAAAGCTGAAGGTTAACGCTGCTTTGCATGCGCCGCCACAAAAACCCACCCGGTTTAATACAAACTCTTTTTGGCGCGGCGCTCCCGATAAAGCTAAATTTCACTTTTGCGCAGCCAAAGCAGCGAGGGTGAGAGTGGGGTTGGAGCAAAATCCCAGCCCAACCTGCCGAAAGGCTGCGGCCCTGCCCCGGGGAGGGGGATGCGTCAGCTCTTTTCCTCAGCTAAGGAGTTCGAGCGGAAAATTTCACTGACGGTGTCTTCTTGCTGCCACGGGGTTATTATGGGAGTATCTCCTAAAGAAAATATTCCTGGGGCTGCTGCTTCTTCAGCTTTCAGAAAAACTGAGCTCTGAGGGAAACCAAGTAACTCAGCCTTTCAGGGCGGGATGGTGTGGATGTGAAACTCCATCTAATTTATATTAGGAAAAAACCTAAAGCTCCTAACTCTTTGAGCCTGAATTACTTACGATTTTCCCTTCCAAAGTGAAGGAAGAATCTGACCTTACATTACCACCATGAGGATGCAGTAGTGAGGAGCAGCCAAAAGTAGAGAATGTCCATATTAACCCAAGTCACAGTCTGGACTCATTCCTCTGTTTATGTACATTTTTAAAGAGGTTTAATTAAGCTACCACATCTTAGGATGGGATTTTCAAAGCTATATAAGCAATTCGTAAGCATCCAGACTGCAAAGGGCAGTTCAGGCACTCAGGATTCTTTGAAAATCTTCCACTGGTGTAAGGAGAATTCATTTTCTCCTGTAAATTAGATGTGTGTTTAGCCAAAATAACCTGGGGCCGTGTACAGAAGTTACAGATGATCATAAGCTAAGCACGAGGGCAGAGTTAAGGTTACAGATTTAGACTTTAGTGCCATCCTCACGCGTCACAGCATCAAACATTCCAAGTGTAAAAAGTCACAAGATCGAGAAAATCAGGGCATCTTCCAGTAAGGAGTGGCTGGGCAGAGTCACCCCATGGTCACCAACACATCCATGAAATCAATCTAATAATCGACCAAATCTGAGACTGGCCAAATTCTTTCACTAAAGCTTTAGATCTGTTTAGGGTATTTAAGATAATCTACATCCTTATATTGGCACAAGCTGTTTAAAATGATCTAAGGCTTTAGATGGGTTTAAGCTGCTTATGCAGCTTTAAGGTTTTAAAAAGGTTTAGACTGTTAAAAAACATTCCCAAAAAGCAAGTGGGGTTGTTTGCTGGGAGCTGGTTGTACCATTTCATGGCTTTTAGTACGGTGCAAATGCAAAAATATGTACGTGGGAGTAAAATATTTTATTTGCAACACTAAAAGTCAGTCAGTCAGCACCCAGTCTATAAATACTGAGTTTACGGATGAATTCTATTGGCATGAGTTTAAGAGGAGCAGCGCACCTAGTTAAAGCCCTGAGAACTCTCTCTGTCTTTAAAAAAAAAAAAAAGGTACCATAGCAAATTGCACAAAAACATGATGCAGCTCTTCCATCCCATTAAAAGAAAAAGCAGACAACGTGCTAGTATATAAATCCTACAAATTCAGCTTTTCTCTCCTCCTTTCTCGTACTCTTATTTCCCACTTTGCACCACCAAAATATAGTATCCCTTCACACGCTCTTCTCGGGAATACACCCATTTGCAAGCCCCCAGGTGCCTGTGGGGATACGAAGTCCAAGGTGTGCATGTGGTGCTGGAAAAGAGGAGCAGGGAGAGCCCATCAGTCCCACGGACACTTGCCTCCGGCAATTCATGGGTGTCGCAGCAGGTGCTGGGACACACAGGGGCCAGGAAGGCTCTGCCAGGAGGCCAGGATGGTTTCCACTCTCATCGGCATCTTTGCAGTGCAAGATTAACCCCCCCAGAGTACATTTTTTGCAAGGCACATGCTCACGCCCCATAGAATCATAGAATCATAGAATGGTTAGAGTTGGAAGGGACCTTAAAGATCATCAAGTTCCAACCCCCCTGCCATGGGCAGGGACACCTCTCACTAGAGCAGGTTGCTCAAAGCCCCATCCAGCCTGGCCTTAAGCACTTCCAGGGATGGGGCATCCACACCTTCTCTGGGCAACCTGTTCCAGTGCCTCACCACCCTCACAGTAAAGAACTTCTTCCTAATATCTAATCTAAATCTCCCCTCTTCCAATTTAAAACCATTACCCCTTGTCCTACCACTAGATTTCCTGACAAAGAGTCCCTCTCCAAAGTCCCATGCTCCAAGTCAACTACCCGTCTCGCTGAGGTGCAGAGCCCTTAGCTGCAAGGAGCACTTTTATTTTCCTAAGTCCTCCCTGGTGGGTCCAGCTGGGCTCAAAACATCCCCAAAGTCCCCAAAGCTGCTATCTCCATGAGATACATGTTCTGGGTCTTGCTCCCAAGACCCTGCACCTCGGGCTCTGCGATTCCCACCCTGGTGAGACCTTCTACCAGCCCCAGCTCCACAGTGCCACCTTCTCGCAGGGCACGGGAGGGTGATGGGGCAAAGTATCCTCCACACCTCGGGCTCAACCCCAGCCCAAAGCTTCTCTCCCACTCAGCATGTGAGATGAGGAACCCAGAGAAAAAGCTCGGCCCCCACCCCTGGAGCGCTGTGCTCAACTGCAAGGATGGAGTCACCACCCGGCCCTTGGGGAGCTTGAATTTCCTTCCCAAAACACTGTCTGGAAAATCCAGGCAACTCTCCCGCTGGAGGGCATACCTTTTATAAACAGTTGCAAGAACACATCTGGTCTCCTTGAGCAAGTTAGATGACTACAATTTTCAGTTCCCCATCCTGCCCCAGGGAGGGGACGGCCCCATCCCTCCATGGCCTCTAGATGCAGAAAACGCAGCTACTGGGACAAAGGGACTTTTTTTTTTGGCTCTTTTAAGGCATTCGAGCACAGGCTCTGTGGTGCACAGCCACCCTCTGCTCTCATTTCCACAAACATGAAGGCAGAGCATCTGGCCACGTGTCAAAAGTCTTTAACTCCATCATCCAGCTTATCTTAAATATCTATTTATTGAAAGTTGTAAAGAACACAGGATTGCATTCTATCTGATACACATCACACAAAGGGAAGCTACATCTCCAACCTATCCCTTGCTTACTCCACCTTTGGGTTGCTTAACTTTGCAACCTTTACGTGATATTGATGTGAGCGTCCTCTCTCTCCCCGCACCTTTGCGGTTTTTCAGTTGTGAATAAGTTTTTTTCACGCTCAAGATTTTTATCCCAATATGCATTTTTTGACTTGGGACTACGCTTCTTCAGACAGTGTCAGGCTCCGAGCATCTCTTGCGGTGGCAAACCCTGAGCCAAATCGAGACAGAAAAAAAACCATATAAATGCTGACAGAAATATCAAGAGAAACAACAGAAACCTGCTATGTACAGTTAACTGAGAAAATTGGCCTCTTGATTTTTCAATTTACCCAACCTTTTCCTCTGTAAGGAACACCAGAGTGCTCAGGGATGGATTTGTGCCTCAAAAGCGTATGCAGCATCCCAAAACAAAAAGTGCAGGATAACTCTGGATACAGACTAATTACAGCATCCTTAGAGTCCTCCCTATCAGAGGATTATCATATGATTTGCAAAATCTTCGTAAGCAATAACACCACACCGGGAGACAGAGCTGGGAAGAGCAAGGCAGCACCAGAACCGAGGTGCTGGTTTACCCAGGAGGGAACATGCCCCCATTGCACCCCAAAATTTCAGTGACAAAAGGAACGTAGCTCCTGCCAGCTGCAGGCATAGGAACCACAGAGCTTTTGTATGGCTTTATCATAACTTGTCTCATTCCTGCATTCATCGGTGTCCAGCCAAATTAGCTGTTCTGGGAATTTAGTTACCTTCCTGGTAGTCCCCATGCAAGTTTTCCTGAACACTTTTGAGTTCTGCTGTTATTTACAGGATTGTAATGCCTTGTTATTTACATTATCCATCCCGCCCAGTTAACAAAGGAGTGTTGAAATGGGATCATGGAAAGAGACCGTATAAAATAAAGAGGTGAAACGAGCACGAAGCTCTTCCCCATGGCATCCCCCCGAGCACGGCCCAGCTGCCGCCTTCGTGGCCCGTGGTCAGCCAAGCCCTGTCCGCTCTGAACTGCTCAAGTTCACTGTCTTTGCACAGTTCACTGATGGATATCTCCTTTCTGATTTTATCATCTACTCTGTATAATGGAGCAACCTGAAATCTCCACCAAGACCAGGGTCCCTGTGACCCTACAGAGGCAGCAAGAGCACCTTTCTGCTCAGCAGCGTGCCAGTGACACCCATGCCCCAAAAATACCCAACACTGGCATTCGCTGAGGTGCCAACAAGGAACTGAAGCCAAAGAACCAATTTTTTGCCTTACAGAGCTATACGTTTCTGTAAAAACAGAAACAAGGAGTCTTCCTTAAACTGCCTGTAGCGCAGGGAAACACAAGAGAGCTTGGGCAGCATCAACCCAACCATCAACCATACCCTGGCATTGGGCGAGCAGGTCCATGTGCCTTGCTTCACAGACACACAGGTCGGAGGAAAATGAATAATTTCATATGCTACGTGACTCAGGAGCGCAACTTTCCACGGGACTTTTGTTTCCAGGTCACAAGGGAAAACTAAATCCCACTGATGCTTAATCCACAGCATAATTGCGGAGTAAAATTATATCATCGCTGCCCCAAAGGAGAAGCACGTCTTTCACTCTCACTATAAACCAAGCCAGGTATGCATTCAGCACTCCAAAAAGTAACTCACTTGGCTGTAACAGCAATATCCTCCCTTCCTTAATTTAATTATTTATTTTAAGTCTGCCCTTCCTGCTGTGCTGACCGTGTCCCCACGCACCTCGCAGCCTGGGAGCCGCACAGGCACCGGCGCACCTTCTCCTGGCTCCTGAGGCTGGTCCAGGATCAACGTCCACCCCCTGTAGCGGGTGGCCTGACTCATGCAACCCCCTTCTCACCACGGCTTGTTTGGAGACACGAAGCCACTCTAAATATTTTCCTTCGATCTGCCATGCGTGCACAGTACATGCCCTTCACTTGCCAGGTAGCAGATTTTTTTTTTTTGTCCACTGCATAAAATTACTGACTGAAGAATTAATCATGGCTATAATTGAATACCAGTACCAGTAAGGTAGAATTTGCTCGCACTCACTGGAGATGTCCCTGTCGTGCAGGATCGTCTAGAGAATTCATTTCTAGCAACAGAGTCTCTGCAGCAAAGAGCTTTCAGAAGAAACCTGGCCAAACTGCTTTTGAACAGTCATTAAAAACAAAACAACCTGTTTGGGCCAGCAATTTTCACTCTCCCATAAAATTCACTACGATGCCAAGACCACAAAAAAACCCCAGTATTTTGTGAAAACATGAGTTATAAGAAACCAGGACTAGGGTGAATGGGAACACAACGTGCAGGACTCTGATAACTGACACAGAATCATGTAAAGGCCATAAGGAGAGAGATGAGGGATGATAAACCTGTTTTCATGGACTAAAACACAGAGGCAAAAGGGAACTGGCTGGTGAGGATCGGAAAAGCCTCTGAAACACAGATGACATAGGATGGATGTGGGTTAGAGGACCCAGGACTGTGTCAGGATGGGATGATGTTTGCCCAGCTGAGCCCATCCCAGCAGTCTGCTCTTCTGCACATGAGCAATTATTTGAAAGAACATGTGAGCTCCAATTGCAAATGTTATTTCAGGCGTAGTAGACCTTTTGATTTCAAATCCATCACTCAGCAGTACCACCCACCAGCATAGATAGAATATGCTTAAACTCTAAGGGCAACTGAAAAAGTGGGTTCGAAGTTTTGTTTGTAGCAGAGGTGTGTTTTGAAGGACTCTGAGATCACCCCTGACATCATCACAAGCGCTGCTCACCTTTCTCACTCGCACTTTACCAGAATGAGAAATTCTGCAGTGACTTATTTTCAGCAGATCACTTGTTACATCAGGCTTTACTCATTTCTTTTTGCTGGCAGCCCCCAAACGGGGGCTGTGAGTCAGCAGCAGCCTTGGGCCCTTCCTCCAGAGACACAGGAGATTGTCCAGTCACCCGCAGTGTCTCCTCCACCGGATTTTATTGACCAAGCTCCTTTCAAACATACCCATGTGTCCCACATCAAGAGCTGCCAGAGTGACAAGACGGCACATGGGAGGGGAAGCAAGAGCCGATCTCTGCACCGCACTGAAGAGTCTGGGCGGTTTAAGGGGTGGACAACCCATCTGAAGGTCTCCAGTCCTGTAGGATTCCCATGCAGGGAGCTTGCAAGCAGGCCTGGAGCAGCAGGGCTGTAGGATCCTCCTCTCCCAGCTGCAGGGAGAGGCGGATCAGCTGGGACCATTAGGGTCAGGGTCATTAGGGCATCCTGGGCCATAACAACCCATCCAGACCAACCCCAGGCTGGGAGCAGCAGCTGGGTTCCTCCTGGGGGACCGACCCAGCAGCTATTTCTGGGGCTCCCTCTGCTCCCAGGGGATGCCAGCAGCATCCCGTGTCCCTCAGCCACGAGGGCTTTCACACGTGGCCCTCGGAGCTCAAGCTGGCCACGCTGCGTGCAACGTGCCTCGTGAAATTATTCAAGTCATCGGTGACAGCAACCTGTTGCGGTGGTCACCTCCCAACGGCCCCGATCCCACGGTGGCACCCGCACCCCCAGGAGCTGGGGTTGCTCCTCCTTCTCACAGCAAGGATCATCTGGGCAAGAAAACACAACTAGCAATAGGGATTATCTGCAGAGTAAAACAGGTTCCCCTGTGTGTTTCCTTACAGCACTGGTGTCTGCCCAGCAAACAGGCATTAAAAAAAACATAGCAAGCGCTGCTGTCTACAGTTGGAGCTTAGAGTCAAAACTTATTACTTGTATTTTCAATCTGCCAAGGACTCACACTGAGATCTTGGCCAAATGGTTCCCCCTTCCCTCCTCCCCGTTTCCCACACAGAAGAAAAAGTAAGGCGCAGAAAGGTTAAACGGGAACAAAAAAGGCCATGCTGCTTTTTCCCCCCCCCCCGCCACCTCAGTTAACCACCGAGATCAGACTTGAGCAAATCCGTGACTTGCGTAGCTGCTCCGTTTCCATTCCTGGCATAAAAGTTTCCGAGCTTTTTCAAGAACTTCGTGAAGAGATTGGGGCTGTGAATTCTGCCATCCCTTCTGCAGGAAGGTCAGTAATACGGTTAAATACAGGTAAGCAACATCCAGCCCTCTTGCAGGTTTTTGGAGATCCTCTTCGGAGAACGATTTGCACCTTTAAACAGTCAAATGCATCAGTGTGCTGGCACGTGCTATTCCTTGGTGCATCCATACTAACCCATATCGTACATCTGCCTTAACTGAGCCAGCTGCAGCTATTTAGCTTTACATGGAGAACGGAGATATTTTTTAGCCCCAAACAAGTCTAGAGTGGTTTGTGCTCCTACCAGCACAAGGCAGAAAGACTCACTCCCAGTTGGTCCAATTAAAAATGATGGGTTTAGGTCAATATTATGTTCCTGCTCTCCTGGCAGCGATCCCTTCCTCACCAGCTCCGTGAACAGAGATAGCTGAGATATTGCTGGTAATTGCTGGCCCAGCCCAGGGCCAGGTGAAAATCCAGAATTAAAGTGCACTCTGAGCCTGGGCTCCTCCAGGGGTCCACAAAACTTCTTGGCCCATCCACAGCTGTCTCAATTCCCCAGCAAATTCCCCCATTTACAGAACTGGCTTGAACAGGCTAGCCACAACCTTCACCAGGAACGAGCCAAGATGCTGGCGAGCCATTTGAAAGCCACGACCTTGCGTGTCATCTACGTTTATGGGAGTTTTACAAGTATTTCAAGCAAAATAATGAACAGCATCCTTTGCAAACACAGTACTGTCGGCTGAGCCGGGCTCCGGTGCCTCGGGGAACAACAGTTTCATTTCCCTTTCTCTGGAGGTGATGAAAGGATAAAGGTCAGAGGAATGCAGGGCCAGCAACTCCCACCCATCCCAAGGTATTATAGAGAGTCCATAAAAGAGCAGGTCCCGGCAGGACTCAGATGCCACCACCTCTGCAGAGGAACACGCTGGCTCTGGTGCAGCAGGAGACAAAATCTGCCGGGTCCTGCTCAAGCTGCCGGGAGGAGGGTTGGGGCTGGGCAACCCACGCAGGGTTTTGTGGCCCCAGAGGCAGCAGAGCAGACACCCGTCCCCTACGCAGCCGATGATTCGATAGGAAAAATGCCACTTTCCCTTCCCCCTCCTTTGTCACCGTCCCTTTGGGCTTTCTCGGGAGGTTTCTCATCCAAACCATTCCCCACCAGCCTGAGCAGGGCGAGAGCTCGGGAGCGGAGCCGAGCAGCGGGATCCCACATGGCATTGCTTTGCCGAGATCCCGCCGAGCAAGCGGGCTGGCCGAAAGGAGGAAGAACTAGAGACAAATCTCCAGTGTTTCCTTGCAGCTGGGAGGATTTGCAGTCTCCAAAAAGCAGGGGGGGGAATAAAAAAATAAAAAGAAAATCAAAGTGCAGCACTGGGCACGCTCCTGCACTGGCACAACGGGAAAACCAGCCAGAAAGTCCCGTCCCCGCAGGACCCCGCAGCCCCGGCGCGAGCTGAGCCTCGCTGGCTCGGCACGAGGGAGCACAAAGCTGGGGGAAATACCTGGATTTTCCGCATCCCAAAGCACAAAGGTTGGGGGGGAGGGGGTCACCAGGGCCCGTGAGCATTTGGATTTGCCATTTCTGGCAGAGGAGGGGGACAGGGGACGCCAGGCGCTCACAGCCCCTCATCTGGCCAAAACCAGGCTTAGAAGAGTATTCCCCGACCGCTGGCTCCAAAGCATATTTTACATTTAGCCTCCTGCACGCACCTCGGATCAAACTCCTAATTAAAAATTATTTGCTTTCAGAAAGGGAGGGTGACAGATCAGGCTGCATATTCATTTCTGATTACTTTTTATCTGTCAGGTTAGAGATTCCAAAGTTCTCTTTCTAGGAAGCCCCAAGGGGTTGTTTATATAAACCGAGCGCTTTATTTCACGTGCTGCCCACCCTCAGCTTGCACAATTCATCAGGGGAAACTTTTTGCAGATCCTTTCCTTCCCAGTCAGGCCAACACGACCCTACCGATAATCTAGCGTGCACCCACGGAAAAGAAATATACTGCTCAAACACACTTAAACCACAGCGAGATATAAAGGCAAACTTCCAGACAAAGGGCTAATTTCTGCCCTCGCAGGTTCATCCAGCTGGAGCAGCCGGATGATGCCAGCCAGGGCTGGATTTGGCCCTCGGAGAAGCCACTGCAGTCCCTGCTGCAAGCCCAGCCTCGCGGCGCTGGGAACAGGGCAGGGAACCTGGAGCCCGAGCGAGAGCCGTGGCCAGGATCCGCATGGAGCTGCCATACGTTCCTCTGCCTCCGCCGCAGCCGCTGCCGGGGAAAACTCCAGCTCCCCAGGAAAAGACGAACCTCTAAGGATACGCCAGCGGAATGCCAGCCCCAAAGCACCCACAAATAAAATGTGGCAGGGTGAAAAAGGAAAGGCAGCACCCAGGCTTTGTGCAGGCAAAAGGGGATTCAGCCATAGGCAGGGATCTCGCTGTTAAAATGAGGGTTGGAATAATTTTGGTTTTTGTTTTTTTTTTTTTTCTCTTCTTAATATGTTTATCCATGCTGTAACATCAGGTAACAGCTGCTTCTGCTCCGCAGGGAACATCCACACGGGATGGGAAGCGGCGCAGGGCCTGGCCACAGGCTCCCAGCATCACCCCGGGAGGACGAGGCTCCCCACGGAGCAACATGTCCATTTTTCCGCCGCCACAGCGGCCGGGGTGCCCAGTGGAGACGCGTGTCCCTCTGCATGCCCGTGGGGATTCTTGCACGACGTGGCTGCCACACGCCGCGTTCGCCTCCCACCGGCCCCCAGCCCTGCCTCCCACCAGCAGGAAA
>VZSF01005017.1:62727-121285 GCA_013398295.1 Chionis minor
TCTGTATTTCCCCCCCCCCCCTTCTCTCGCCGTCCCCCTGCTTTGGGAGAATAATAATAATAATAAACGGAAAACTTGCCGCTCAGCTCGTGGATAAATGCAGAGTCATTATAAAACCGAGCAGCCGTTGGATGGGATTCAGGGAGTTCTACGGCCGCTCCTTATCAGGGTGAAATTTGTTGCAGCTGAATTTTTGGTATTAAGAGTTCCGCCCCCCCCACCAGCCAGGGGTGGGAGAGGGTTAATGACATGCAGAGCTGAGCTCTGTCAAGTGCTTCCCATCAAACTATGGATCAGGCTGCAAAGTTTGAACCCAGCAGCCCTGGCACAGCCCAGGAGTGTCCTGCCAGGAGGGGGGACTTGGGGTTTTTTTTTAAGCAAACCCATCCAAAAGCCCCCCCCAAAAATAAAAAGCTCAGTCCCCCTCTAACAAGCCCTGCAAAGCCCCTCCAGCCCCCTGCGTGGGCACAGCTCCCCAGAACCAGCTTTCCCCTTGGGGACCGCGGGGTGTGGGGTGCCCCCAAAGCTGGGGGTCCCCAGGCCTGGCGCCCCACGGCAGCATCCCCCGCCAGCCTCGCGTCTCTGCCGCTGCCATCGGCTGCCCGGCCCACCTGGGTGGCAGTGACATCCTCCTGGGTGGGGAGCGGGGAGCAAGGGGCCATCCCGGGGGTGCTGCGGCTCCCCACCCGGCACGCTGCTCTCTGGCCGGTGCTCTCCGCGGCCCCCGGCATGCAAACCATGGGAGCAAGCGGTCCTCCCACCCTCTCTCCCTTTCCCCCCCGCCTTTCCCTTCCTCCTCCTCCTCTTCGGCAGAAAATCATCATATTTCATGTGTCGCTGCTCCAGCTTCGCCAATTGGTTGGGCATTCGCAGGCGGAAATGTCAGGAGCAGCCCAGCATCGCGGCCGCCCGATCCCCCCCAGGTCCCCGCTGGCTGCAAACCACAGAGGTGGGCACAGGGCTGGCCAGCAAAATCGGAGGGAAAAGGGGGTTTTGGTGTTTTGGGTGGGTTTTTTGGGGTTTGGGTTTGATGGTGGTTTTTTTTTTTTATGCCACTTTGGCTCAGCTCCAGAGGGATGCAGGCTGCCAGCAACTTGACCTTGACCCATCGCGGTTGTGTTGCGCTGCCAGCAAGAAGCGTTTTCTGGATGACGGAGCCCCAGCACATCTGCTCTGCTCCACGGAGACACCTCCCTCCTCGCCAACCACCCCAAGGGGCCACACCGACCCACCCCAGCACCAGCTCCAGGGGCGCAGCTCTGGTCCCACTACAGGGACCGTCGCTGCCCGGACGGACGCCGCCTGACAAACAGACACTTTCTTCTTTTTCCACCCGTTTTCAGAGTCCGTGCATTTGTTTCCAGCTTGCCCCCCACTTCCTGACCTTCCAAACAAGACCTATCAGCATGTTTCTTTATCATCCTAATGGCTGGAGAAGCTGGGATTTGGAAATAGGGGCCTGCCTGAAGCTCCGCAGAGTGGAGCAAGAGCACAAGAAGGAAGACAGTCCCAGACTTCTCATCTGATCATTTTCCTTCTCAAAGCAGGGAAAAGCAGGGGCCAGAAAATCCAAAAATCTTCTTGGGAAATGAAGCAATGGAATATTACAATGGAATAATCCTGAGGAAAACTGTGATCCCCTGCAAACGCACTATCTGGGAATAAAAGGTGAGCACGTCTGATGACACTGAAGAACGTTCTCCTAAGGAGCAACTGAGCCACACTTTTCTGCTGGGCTCTCTACCATGATGGGAGTGCAAGAAACAAGGGAAATACAACAGACAAAAGCCAACTTTTATTTCGTGGCTGCTTACACGAGGATAAAAAAAATTGCATTGTCACAAAAAATAAAGAGGATTTGACTGCAGTGTTTATGGTACAAATCAGCTTATGAAACCCGCCGTTCTCTACTGATCGTGGAAAAACTCAGTAGTAAATGGGTAATATATTGGATGGAAGAGAAAAAGCTCCAAAGCTTCCTTATCTGATCATCTGACAAGTCACATCAGCAAGCAGATCCAGCCCATCGCAGTGTGCTCCTGCAAGGGCAGCTTGGCAGTCGCCAGTTCAACCATCTACAATGTCCTCTACCTCCCTATGCCAAGGCTTTGGCACAGCAGAAACTCATCACCACTGTGTGTCACTGTAGGCATTAAAACAAGTGCAGTAAGAGGGAAGAAAGGGAGTTAATCAGGCTATTAAGCCAAAACCCATGTTTCAGTACAGAGCCAGAGGACACAGGTCTTCATGCTGTTCTTCCCCTTCCAGATTTCAACAAGAAGCCACCCAAGAAGGCATTTCATCGCCTACAACAGCCAGGTTCCCATGTGAGTGATGGACTAAGTCTGCCTTGGTAGGTCTGCAAGGTGTCACACAGCTCCATGCACAAGCACCTGGGTGACTTAATGGAGCTATGGCAGTGGTGTCACCACACTGGCATTCCACTCCTGTCAACATCACCACCCTTGCAGAAGTTCTCCACGTGCCACCTCCCGGTCAATGTGGTAGACCGTGAAGCGGCTTGTCTTCATGGGCCTCACTTTCCACACCTGCAAGCCATGTGCAAAACCAGCTGTGCTAAGAAAGCACAGCAGGGTTTACCGAAGCCTGTCGAGTTGACATCGAAACTCCAATATGACCGGCAGCAAAACCAGAGCAACCATCACCTCATAACTTGGTGCTGGGCAGTCAGGGCTTGAAAGCTTTGCACAAACAGGAGCGCATTGTGGGACCTCCTGAGGAAAACACCACGCTGCCCAGGATGAAATCTTGTTTGAACAAGAGACTTTCTTTGGGAACACGTACAATCAGCTTAATAATTACCAACAGTAGCTGTATATCTCCTCTAAATGTGACCCTCGTCACCAGCCTACATTTACCTGGCTTCAGTTCCCAGTCTGGGAACCTGGTCACTGCTCACTTGAGCCGCACCGAGCAAAGCCAGGGTCTCGTTTTTATTTCCTGTGGAGCTTCAATCAGAAGCCACAAAACAGGGCAGGAGCTGGAAAAGATGATCTCTTACCAGTTTTGCTCTCGCAGATGATTACCACATTAGCCTTATCTACTTAAGGGAAGGACAAAAGGTGTCTAAACTCTCCTGCTTTGAGGCATGTTCTTCACTTACAGTGGTTCAAGCTTCCCTCTGATCCCCCCCCCCGCCCCCCAAATCTTTAGGAGATCCTTCCAGAAAAACACATACTAGAACAGTAGGAGAGAAGGCTCCGGAGAAACCTTCTAGCCCCTTACAGTCTCTGAAGGGGGCCAACGGGGAATCTGGAGAGGGACTTTTTACAGGTAGTGATAGCATGAGGGGTAACGGCTTCAAACTGGAACAAGGGAGATTTAGGTTCTCGGGCAAAAATTTTTCCCGCTGAGGGTGGTGAGCCCCTGGCCGGGATTGCCCAGAGAAGCTGTGGCTGCCCCATCCCTGGAGGTTCAAGGCCAGGTTGGACGGGGCTTGGAGCAACCTGGTCTAGTGGGAGGTGTCCCTGCCCAGGGCAGATGGTGGAACTGGATGATCATAGAATCATAGAATCACTTGGGTTGGAAGAGACCTTCAAGATCATCGAGTCCAACCATAAACCTGTCCCAAAACCACCCCTAACCCATGTCCCTCAGCACCACGTCTGCCCGGCTTTTAAATACCTCCAGGGACGGCCATTCCACCACCTCCCTGGGCAGCCTGTTCCAAGGCTTGATAACCCTTTCCATAAAGAAGTTTTTCCTCATATCCAACCTAAACCTCCCCTGGCACAACTTGAGGCCATTTCCTCTTGTCCTGTTGTTGTTCTTTGGGAGAAGAGCTTGACCCCACCGGGCTATAACCTCCTTTCAGGGAGTTGTAGAGAGTGAGAAGGTCTCTCCCCTCAACCTTCTCTTCTCCAGGCTAAACAATCCCAACTCCCTCAGCCGCTCCTCATGAGACTTGTTCTCCAGACCCCTCACCAGCTCCGTTGCCCTTCTCTGGACACGCTCCAGCCCCTCAATGTCTCTCCAATACTGCGGTGCCCAAAACTGAACACAGTACTTAAGGTCCCTTCCAACCTAAACCATTTCATGATGCTAGGACTCTAAGGTGGCACAGAAGTTACAGCAAGACCTGATTCACCCCTAGAAACAGAAATCAATAAAATCATCCTGAAACCAATTAGCTAACTAGGTTTTATTGGTTTTTGCATGTGCCATGATGAGGTTGCATCACCCTTCCTTGCAGAAAGCAGTGTGCATGCAGCATCCACACAAGTGCTTTGCACCAGTTACCTCTGCACTTTGTGCTCCTCTTTTTATTTATTTAACAGCACTACAAATTCAACTTCCCCCCAGTATTCTGAAACTTTCCCAGCAGTTCAAAAATTGTTATAAATCAACACTAACAGCAGGGAGAACTCCCAGAATAGCAATGGAAAGACCTGCATTACAAATCATCCACGTCTTCACATGCTGAGCAGGGTCGAAAACCTGGGAGACCCCATCCTCCATGGGTGTGTTGGTCCACTGCTCCCTACGCAGTGAAGCACACCCTCATTAGAGGCGACACACTCCACAAAACCTGAGCTAATAAGTTCTGTGGGGCTTATTAGTTGGGCTCCATGCTGGAGCCAGTCTTGCTGGGAACGAGCGTGGTTGCAAAACCGCCCTGCTGAGTGGCCAGGGAGGGGAGCGGGGCAGCGCCGGGCTGGTTGCAACCAGGGAAAAGAGGGGGCAAGAGTTGTGGGACGGGCCAAAAGAAGAGTCAAAACTATTGGTTTTCCACCTTTTTTTTCTTTTTTTTTTTTCTTGAGGCAGGACTTGCTGCTAGCACACCCAGCTACTAGCTGTGTTTTAGAGGTCAAAACAATTCACTCCGTAGCTCTTTCCTCCTTTTTCTCCCGTGGAAAAAATAACAGAAAAAATTAATAGAGTTCAAAACTTGCTTCAAGACTATTTGACACTACCATGTGGATACTTTTCTCTCGACATTACTGACCTGCTGTACCCAAAGAGAGCAGATGGGGAAGGACACGGGTGCAGGGACCCGCTTAGAGCTTGTCCAAACCTCTGGGAATCTTTGCCGAAGGCAGCCTGTCCCTCGCCCCCCGCCGAGCGAACAGGCGGCCGGCTGTGTACGTACAGCGCGCAGCGCGGGGCACAGCGCTCAGCAGGCTCCGTCGGAGCCCTTGACACGGGAACTCAAGTTTCTGAGAGTTAACGGGCTTTCTCCTGCGAGAAATGACGGAGGCTTGTGAGTCTCCAGATTTTCTGCCCGTTTTTTTTCTTTGGTTTGTGATTTTTTTTTGGTTTTTTTTTAAACTACGTATCAGGCCTGCTCAACCAGAAGCAAAAAATTGCATTTGCTTTGAATTGCTAGCTTCACTAATGCTCCTGGGATCGAAAAGGCAAGGGCAAGGGGTTCTTCTCCTCTTTTTCTTCTTGCACTTTTCAATAAGTAACAAAGACACAAAGGCTTTTGTTTCAAGTCCTCCGCAGCCACTGCCTTGCTGGGACCTAACTCAGCAAAACAAATAGGATTCCTGGTGCCGCTACATAATGCATTGCGTTGGGATTACATAGCGTGGTTTGGGAAGCTGCGGAAGATAGCAGCACGCGGAGGGAGAAAGGACGAGCTGTAACCAGGGGAACAGACCACAGGGCTGGGAGCGCTGGCGGAACCCCCAGTGTCTGCGCCTTAACCCGGTGGCTGCGTTTTGATCCGTCTCCTCTCAGCGCCCGCGTTGCTCGCTGCAGCCGGGGGATTTGGCAGGGGAGCAGGGTGGGGAGCAGGATGGAACGGGGGAGATGCTGAGCACCTCCTGGGTGCTGCTCACAGCTGGCTTTTTGTCCGAGGGACTCGCCGCCTCCTGCACAACCCAGCAGCCTGGTCCCAGGATGGGCAGTGCCACGTGTTCTTTGACTCTTTCTTGAAACTTATTGATAAAAACTAATTCAACCCCTCAAAAAAGTACAGAAGCCTGTGGGCCAGGGTTTTATGGAGTTCGCATGAGGGTGGGACCCTCTGTATCCCTTTCCCCATCACCAGCACCCTGCCTGCAGCCAGTCCGAACGGGTGCTCCAGGGATTGCCAGGAGCTTGGAAAGGGGCTGCATGAAACACCCATGGTGAGACGCTGCCCCGAGGAACCTTACCCAGGCTGCTTCATTTGGGGTTGAAAGGAGCACAGTCTCATAAGGAAAAAATAAGGATAACCGAGCAAACCTGAGCCTATTTCATTACCAACCTCTCAATTTTCAATAGAGGTGTTTGGCTTTTTTTAATCTCCTCCTGTTCCTGCAAGAGGACGGTAGTTCTCTGCTACAGCAAACTGTATCTGCAGAGAATAGTCACACGTTTGCCTGGGATTCCCATTACATCATCTGTCCCCATTTTAGAATATATATCTCTAAGCTTGTCTGTACAGGCGGAATGAACACATATTAACTATGACTGATTAAAGAACAAACACCTGCAAATATTTAGACTATTAGTTCTAGCCAGTTCTGCAATGCAAAATTACTATCTGATACCAAACGCTAGGTGAATCCCAAACGGTTCAAGTTTCAGATTAGAAAAGTAGTTGATGTTCAGGAGAGTTTTTCCTGTCGACTTTTTTACTGAGCTCACAACCTGTTGCTTTTCATATCAGACATATTTTTCCCAATTAAGTAAGCAACTGATATTAAAAAAAAACCCAAAACCAATCTGCCATTGTGCTCTAAAGAACAGCACAGTGCAGAAAGGACAGCCATAAAAGCTCATGAGTGAGTAGTCTTGTTCTCACATTTTTGTTGCAGCCACTAAACAGCAATGTCTTGCACCTCGGCATCTATCACCCAAAGTGACGTCCAGGGACACAGGCATTAACTCCCAGTTGCTCGCCGTGAGGTTGCTGCCGGCAGAGCGCCGCAGTATCGATTCCTCGTCTCTGCTGTCTCACCACTGACTGCGATGCTTCTCAGGGCAAGTTATGGGGCTCTTTAGCACTCCCAGTTGCACTAAGGGGTTTGATGATCTCAGCTGTCAGGAGTAGAGGGAAGAGAGGAACCAGCTTCTTCAGAAGAAACCATTTGTCTAGGTATGACACTACAGTGAAGTCTGAAGTCTGATGAATCACATCATGATTCAATTTTGGTTCTAGCCTGAATCCTATTAGGCAAGAGCAGCTAAGCCGGAGGATGGGCTTTGCTTATTGTTGTTGGTTTTCTTTTTTTCCCCTCCCTTTATTTAAATCATTCCTTGTCCTCGTCAAACAGAGAACATTATCTAATTCCTCTACAGCATGTACAGGATTGTGTGTTATCCCTCTACAAGGATCCATATTAAACCAACCACAGACAATAACCTCATACCATTCAGTACAGGAAGCATCATAATCTGCCATGCATTAAAGGTCTAAAAAAACCCTGCCTAATGTTAGAAGAGTCTCAAGCTGTTAAGCTACTACTTAACTACGGTAATTCACCATGAAGTCTCTCCCATGGCACAGCTAGAGAGTTGTTTTCACTTTCTAATAATGAGCACGTGACTTAGGCATTTAATGAGTTCCCGAAATAACTGAACCAAAAGGCAAAATCCAAGAGGTTTTACTGCCCAGGGAGAAAAAATCATAATTAAAATAGTGAATGGGCAGAAGAATAAAACGAAGGCCGGGGGTGATTATAAAATCATTTAGCTGGAATAGCGAGTGTATTGCTTTCCTGTCCTGAAGGGCTTTAGGCATGACAGAATGCAGCCAGCCTTGCAGTACATACCTGGGGCTCTACGTCCCTCTCCCCCCTTACATCCTGTACCATCAGGAATACTGGTCCCTCATCTTGGATTCAACAGAGTGGTGGTTAAAAAGGCGGACCAACAGAATCATTCACTTTGGTAGCACTTTCCCCTGTGAACATCAAGATGCACTGCAGACATTAATGACACCTCGTTGCGTTGTCACAGAACCGCCTGTTCAAAAGGATGCATCCGAGGGCTGGAGAGGGAAAGCAGTTTGAGTATTTTGGGTTAGCTGGAAAAGAGTCTACAGGTTCTGACTATGAGCTCTCTGCCATAAGCACTGGGCTGGGTAGCCCATGGTCCCACTTTCTTGGCTGGGTCTGGAGTTACCGTTGATCGCAAAGAGCTACCGCCAAGGTAGAGCAAGTTTTGAAAATTCTGAAAAAGCCTGGCCTTTATCTAGTTTGGTTTGGGTTTGTTGTTTTTTAATTTTAAAACCCTATCAGGGGAGTGTGTTCATCTTCTGTTGCTGCACTGGAGCAAGAACCAGTTCACAGACCAGCAAGAGAAACGGCTGCAGAGAAACGCTTTGCCAAGCAGCAAAACCCTAGGGCAGAAACTTCATTTAGAGAGACACCCAGCCACTACCAAAAATGCGCTATAGCTATAGATGGAAATTCTGCGCTGCTTCAGAGGTAAACATATTTCTGACATAGCAGCAAAGATGGGCTTCCTTACTCATCGGGTTTGGAAAACTGGGGTACTGTGCCTTTCTCCACCCCTTGCAGTTTTACCTTTGCCCAGAGCAGGGATGTGCCACCAGCTTGGGGTGGCAATATCTCAACAGGATGAACACAGGCAGTGGTCAGATCCTGGTCTCTGGGAGACATGGTTGTATCCAGGTGAGACTGTGAGGAAAGAAGGTTGGAGACTTCAAGGTTCCCCGGTAACCCCAAATCCAGAAGCAGTTTGGAGAGCGGGACAGCCCAAGCTGCAGGTCTAAACTACATCCTAACGGTGGTCCCTGGCTCATGCCTTCCTCTACACCCAGCCCAGGCTTGGTTTGCAGGAGACACCTTTTCTGGACTAAAACCACACTAGGGACAATTAAACAGCACAGATGCTCAGATGTCTGTGGCGGGTCCACAACCCAGCACTGGTACCAGTACAGAGACTGGACCTTCATCTATACCCCACTGAAGGATTACAAGGTTGGCATCTGCCGTAAGCTAAACTCACCTCAGGTGACAAACACCCATCCAAGGCAGCCCTCCGCCGTGTTTAAGTTCCTTATTTAAATACTTCTACACATTTAATTCATTGTGTTGTTTTCTAAACAGTAGAAAATAAGAGCTAAGAGAACTTGTGAATTTCTAGATTAAAACCTGCAATAAGATTGCATTTCAAATGGGGCTTAGGAAAGAAAATTACATCTTGGCCAAAGGCCAAGTTCTGAATTTCTAATTAACTTAATCAAACTTTTTCATAGTCTAACCCTTGATAATTTATATAACCAATTTTATTGAAAAGGCAGTTAGGGCGAGTGCTGCACCAAATCAGACCGAAATAACTAGCGAGTTCAAAGGATTCGTTCTCATTAACCCTAGAGAAAATGAGTTCAGCAAAGAACTGAATGGCAGTAGCAGGTAGCAGCTCAAAAAATGTGTTTTAAAAGGTTGAGTAAACACTGGCTCAGTAGATTTTACCAGTCAGAGATAGGCAAGTAATGTTGATCATTCATAGTAAAAAAACATGCATTTTACATGAATACCAAGAAGTGACCAGCATACAAGAGAATCCAAGCGTGTAAGAATTTATATCTTTTTTATTAGACCAACTAAACTGGCTGGAACTGAAATAAATGGACCAGCATTCCCAAAAACTTGCCCAGTTTTATCAGTCTTACCAGCTGGTCCACTAAAAGATATGGCCAGTCCTTATGAACTACTTTAATACCTGTAGACTAACGTGGCTATAACAAAATACCGCATCGTTACTATGTACAAGGAATCCAGATTTAGGCTTTCGGAAAGCCTGTTATTGCCAACTTTATCAGGGGATAACTGGTTTATTTCCAGCTAAACAGCCAGGCTGCCTGTAGAAGCAGTCACTGGGAAGAAATTAATGAAAACATCCATTGCAGGAACAATTAAGTTAAAGGTAAGTAACTCAAGACCTTCACATTCAGGGGAAATAACATGTGCTGGCCTGACTTGGTCCCAGAGGGCTGGAGTCAGATCAATTGTCTGCCCTGTCCTGGAGAGGTCACCCCCTGCTCGTCCTGCTGCCACGCTGTGACCCATGGCACCTCCTTGGTCAGGTGGCACCAGATTTTGCTCTGCCGCAGATGTATCACAGAATCACCGAATCACCCAGGTTGGAAGAGACCTTTAAGATCATCAAGACCAACCATTAACCCAACACTGCCAAAACCACCACTAAACCATGTCCCTCAGCACCACGTCACTGCCTGTCACTATGTGTCCAAACTAGGTATTGTTTTACTACAGAATAGTCTTTCTTTTTTGCTTTCCTTTTCCTTCTCCCCCCTTTTTCTCTTATCTAGTGGGTAGTCCTTACTCTCGTCTTGCAGACGGAGCCTTGCCCAGCCATGCTGATCGCCCTCACTTCCAGGCTGCAAAACCACCAAGTCCTGAAGGACGTGGCGGAGCGAGGCTCAGCACCCACGGGGCGCTTGGTGTACGCAGCAGCGAGAGCAGGAAATTAGAAATTAGGGCCAACACACCCACAGAAGTGCATCTGGTTTGTTTGGCTGACAGCTACCTAATGCGACACACCTATGAGACAGGGCTGTTATGGTGACACTTAGCAGCTACTAATTAAGCTTAAGTTCTGCATAAGAACCAGAGAATGAATTACAGCACTAGCTACATGCACGCTGATGGACATACATGTTTCACCACATAAATATATTTGGTAATATACTGAACTTAATGGCTCCTCATGCTCCTGCGAGTCACTCTTGATGGTCTCAACATGAGTTTTGCTTGCATTAGCTACAGGGACGGGGAGCAAACAGAGTTTCTGCCAGTGGAAAAACATCCTACGTAGGAGAGCCCAAGAAAGCGGCAAAGCTGCTTTTGACTCAGGAGTCAGAGCAATGGTGCAGCGGTAGCTCACTGGGATTTCCAGTCCCAGATGCCTAATGGAAGAGAACATGAATAGTGAAAATTGGCTAAATTTCTCAAGTCAATTGCAAGGATATCACCATCAAAACTGTAAATTATACCTTTGATTCAAGAGGGAGAGCTCTTCTAAATGGAGGAAATTTAGCAAAATCCATTTAGGTGAGCTTAGAGATGGGAGCAGAGAGGATGATTGGAATTTCTTTAGCTATTGGGTGCAAAATTCATAGGAATTTGAATCCTAGGCAAAAAGGTGGTGGTAAAAAAATCATGAAGAAAAACTTCAGACTAACTGGATAATAAAATGTCTCTCAAAGTACACTAGGAGTAGTCAGGGAGAATGCAAAGAAAGAAGAAAAGAAAAGATCCCAGAGAAAGCTGTGTCTTAAAAGTTGAGGAACAATGTTGTAAGTGAAAAACACCACAAGTCAAACAAAATTAGAGTCTACAAAGGAAATTAATGCATCTAGTTAAAATGACAAAATGTCTTCTCTATATAAATAACACCAAAATAAGAGAAGAAAAAAGGTCACTATGAGTGGCACCAGGATTGAAGATAATTCAAGTACGAAACTTTGCTTCAGATTTCAAGAGGAAAGGGGGTGAAGTGGTCATGGCCACTGGGAACATATGTATTAAACTGGAGCTGATCACATCAAGGGCTGAACTAAAACTGAGATCGATGGCTCTACACAGGTCCAAGAAATGTCCTCAACTCAAACAACCGCGACATCTAAGACTTCAGGTTATATTTTCCTTGTGGAAAACATCAAGGAGAGCTGAGCACAGGCTGCTGCTGAGTCTCAGCTTGCTTTGGGGAGCACAACATCAGGGTCTTTTGAAATTGGACTAAAATATTTGCTGTAATGCCACTCAATCATGCATCTAGCTGGAAAGATGGTGATCAGAACTGTAAAAGACATAAGTATTCGGTCATCAGGGTCTCCCGCAGTTTTCACCAATAATGGGACTATTAAACCAGGATTACCATTGGAACTGCTCCAGAATTGGTCTCCAGACCAATTTAATGTAATATTTTCATAATGCAAAGCAGGAGGATCCTGAGTAAAATCACTGATGATATGAAATATGCAAGTATCATCAATGAAGGAAAATTAAATATCACACAGAGAAAGTAGAACAACTTGGAAGACCAGAGCACTAGGACCAGGATGGAGCTTCATGGTGCAGAAAATGAGCAAGTTCATAAAAAAAGGAAGGGGAAAAAATAATTCTGCAGTTGGCTGGGGGGTCTTTAGTTAGAAAAACAGGCTTTAGAGAGACTCAAGTGCACCAAAGGGTGAAGGTAACTGACAGGAAGCAGAAAAAGAAAATTCAATGTTAAAACATAACCTGCAAGATACATTCAACAGAAGGAGATATCCATGCTGCTGTACAAGCCCCTGATGTGACCTCACATGACCTCACAAAATCCTTTTAAGCACATCTCAGAGAACTGATTTCCGGCAAAGATGCAGAGAACTGTAATGATGATCGTTGGAGCAATGGACAACATATAATACGAGGGAAGACTGAAAGAGGACAGTTTGTTTGACCTAGCAAAATGCAAGCTGAGAGGCAAAGAGCTATTTCAAGGACAATATTGGCACAAGATCAAATGGAAGTAACACAGTCAAGGATTGAATTTCATCTGGAAGTCTGACATCGTCTTCAATGTTTCTGTCCTACAAGAGTAAAGGCAAGAAGTTACAAGACAAAACCTGGTTGCCTTTGCAAGAAGTCCACAGGAAAATCTTGGCACTGGGTCAGAGAGGGCTTTGACCGGCTGAGTCTTGGCCACCCATCTGCACACCCCAGGGTTTGGGCTCACAGCAAAGCCCCATCATGAGCTCCGGTCATCTGCAGGCAGCAAGACATGCTGTTCCATCACCTCCAGCAAACCAGGAGCATGAGCGTGGTTCCTCCACAGCTTTATAAACAATGTTTGTAGTAGAGGTGTTAAGTTAGCCTTCTGTAATCCAGGTGAATAATATTTTAAAAATACACAATGGAACAAGGAGGAAATAAGAAAATTTCAACAAGATCGTCAGGAATAAACATCGACCGTGGCAGGGGAAGCAACTGCCTTGCTGTGCAAGCCAAAGTCAATCCAAGCCAAAACCAAATCCAAACCTGAAGCTAAGACAAACCAATTGGACTACGCTGACCCATAGCCCAGCAAAAAGCCTTTGTTCTCTTCAGCAAGTGTTTCAGAGGACAGATTCTTGGTGTAAGCAAAAGATTCAAACCATATTTGGCATCCACTTTTCTTCTGCATGGCTCAAAGATAAACAATTCAACTGGTTTGTTTGATTTAGGAGGAACAAAATAACACTACTGTTAAATAGTTTAGGTAAGATTTCGCACAGTTTCCTTTGTGTCCAACAGTTGTTATTCCACATAACATCCTGCTTGGATCAAGAAAATATTCCAATTAAATGCAAAACTGTATCAAGCATCCCACTGTTCATCAAGATGAGTATTTGCACAATATTGTGCTTGACATTCAATGGAGTTCAACCACTGGAAATAGCGAACCAGCTTGTATTTTTTTTCCTTATCTCAGTTTCTGATGAGTTTTTGCAGCTTCTCAGTCCAGTCAAAATCCGTGTTCACTGTGAAAGTCACCTTTGACCAATCTGATGGCCCCCAGCCCCAAGGCCATAGCCTAGCAAACCAGCACAGCCCATTCCAACGGGAATCTACCCCAGCACTGGCTGTGAGCAAGTGGGATGTGAGAGGATGACGTGTTTCCTACTGCACTTCCACTGGAGCACATCTGAGAGTCAAAAATAACATTACGGCATGGAAAATGTATGCTTCCTCCTGATTGACCCCAATCTAGGTGAGTCCAGCTGTGGTTGAAGGAAAATTAGATAAAATATCAGCTTGTAAGTGTTGAGTTAGAGGTGAAGCTAGAGGTATCACTTAGGAGACAAAAGGAAGGGGAAAAAAGCTAGTTTATCGGCTTGGGAGTTAGATTTTGTCCTGAAGGCCTGAGTTTGGAATGAGCGGTTGCTGAAGCCAAATTTTTCACTTCTGGCCCTCCAAGGCTGCTTGCTTTTAATTTCTGGGGTCCCAGACTAAAAGGTCTTTGCCTGACTGCGAGCTCCAACTCAAGCGCGTGGCAGCTGTGCTCTGCTTCCTTCTCTAAAGCAACAGGTCATTAAAAATTCCCCAGAAAATGGATATTTATTTTTGACATCGGTCTTTGCTCATCAGGTCTTTCGAAGCGGAGCAACAGCAGCAGCAACAATGTCATGTTGAATTGCTGGACTGTGCAGAAGATTAACCCCCTGCTGATCCTCCACCCCAGAGGAGCTCATGAATAAATTAATAACCCTGCCATCAAAACAGGGTCTGAACAATAAGCTACAAATGATGGGTGACAACAAGGGGGTACAAAGAGAATGATAAAGATTAAATATAGAAACTAGCCAGCCAACCATCCTATGTACTTTCTACAAGACTCCTAAAGCAACCTGCATATGAAAATGAATTTACAAACTGCATCGTGCCCTTAGTTCGGGCACAAATGTTTCATTTGCAAATGCCATGGTCTCTTGTATGAGATATTTACAAAGTATTTGAAATGAGAGGAAATTATAATCTATTATCCATATTTTTATTTCTAATACTGCTGTAAGTGTTACTAAGTGTATTTAAATGCATCCAGCTATAAAATGTATAAAAATTATTCAAGTACCTCTGACAGAAGTGAGATTTACTGAGAATAATTGTTGGTTCCACTGACATAATTCATGGCTATAATTCAAAAGTGTCTGCAAAGAATACTTAGGCATCTTTTAGTAAGAAAATATTCATGGTCGTGGCTTAGTTCCTCTCTGCTGACTGAATTACTGTCAAAATAACGGACACTTCTGAGGTCTGAGGAGATGACAAAGCCAAAATTTGCTCCAAAACCAGAAGTCTTTGTAAAATTTCTCTAACAGTCCTAGGAAGTTGAGGACTCACTTTTCAAAGAAAGAAAAATCAAGTCAATACTACTAGAACTGCAAATAAGATGCAAAATGTTTCTGTCGTTTCTTTGATGGCATTGGTACACCTGGAGAGAACTTCTTAGAAGTCAGTGTCATCTATGGAAGGGGAAAACGAGACTGAGAAGCCAGAGGTCACAGTGTGCTGTTGTTATAAGATCTTTGGGATGCCAGCCCCATGTGAAGAGGTTTTAGCCCTGCTCTGTCCCTTCACAGGGGTCTGTGTCCCTTCGCAGAGATGCAGTGGGCTACGGCATTTTGCACCCTCCCTGCGCACATCCCTGTGGAAACACACTCTCCTGCAGAAACCACGGGTGTCATTTCAAAACAGGCAGTCTGTGGGCTTTTTAAGAGTACTTTCTGTAAATTTCTTTTAAAACATAGCCATTTTTTTCATTTCCTTTGCCAGGTAATAATATTTATACAGTGCTGTTCATCAGAAGAGATCAAATCACAATTGGCAAGATACACTCAAATTGGCGCTTCATTTCCCAGCACCTCAAAAATGGAAGGAAACACACAAACCAAAAGAAAGGCAATCTAGGAGGAAAGCGTGAAGAAACCCATGTTTCTTTTCTGAGGGGATATAAGCTGTACAAAGTTGCTCCGGAGCCAGGACCAAGGTCCGAAGTCCTATTCCAGCTTCAGGTGGAACCTCAGAGGTTGGTGTGCACCACCACTCACCGCTCTTCCCACTCCAACATCTGGCTGAACCAAAGGCTGCTCGTTTTCCAAACACAAGCAGCCAACACACGATCAATCAACCATCACCAGAGCTGGTGGTGGCAGATAAAACCAGCCAGCCCCAAAACCGTGGCACAGCAGCAGGGTAGTAAAATGCACCCTGCAAAGACACCGTCTTTCATTGCCACTGCCCTGGGCAAAATTCGCTTTTAAAGGCAGGCCAAATCTAATTTGTTTGCAGCACAGTTAAAAGTTTTATCTACCAGCACACACGTATCAGTGAAGCAGGTCTAAGGAGTCTGACAGGAACCTGGTCATTGAGGACTGGTGGACCGTGACATCATTTCAATGACAGCTACTGCTGAGCTGTATAAGCAGATGTCCAGCCAGCCATGGTCAGCAGGAAAGCTCCTTCATGGAGCCTACAAAGACTCTGCCCGTACGCAGTGATTTCCTACACCCTCATGATTTAGTAATCCAAAGATCTCATATTTTCAAAATTATTTTTTTGCAATATGACAGTGCAAGCATAACAATCCATCCTACCTGCTCCTTTGCATTTAATGCCATAGGAAGCCACGCGCTTCATGAAGTTTTGGAGATTCCCTTAGATGTTTCCCATCTAAATATTGACCCAATCCTGTGCTTAAAATCCAAGGAGATTGGCAGCCAAGGAAACTTTGGGGTTTAGTTAATAAAAGTGCACTGACACCATCTACCCTAACCTTCTGATCTTCCAAGACAGGAGGTTTTCATTCGCTTTGCTCCCTTTTTAAAGTCTGGTAGCAGCTGGTTTAGGTTAGCAATAAGCTGTCTTGAAAGTCAAGGCTCTCCAAGAAGACGTTTTAAATTCTCACGTACAAACTCTGCACATACTTTCTCTGTCATCCCAGCTTGGATTGATTAAAAAAACCCTAAAAAAAAAAAAAGAATCAAAATACAACTATTAACCTGGAGATCAGTGAAGACTGATGGCTCTTTACCACTTAACACTGGATAAAGAATTAAGAGTAACAAGGAGCAATAGATAATTGCCCACAGTAGCGATGCAGGGAGTCTTGTGTCAGCACCTTTGCTGCTGATGTTTCCTGAGCCGCTGGTCACTCCCCCACTATAAATTGGCCACTGACCTGATCCAGGTCACAAATAACCCTAAAATACCCCAAAAGGCTGGAGGCAGAGGAAGAACTGGGACAATTTTACGCTGAAACTGGAGGTTCGGCACGGGAACACCCAAGCATGTCCCACACCTGCCGGACAAGTCATTTCAACAGGATTTCTGAAATGATTAACACACACTTAACGATTTGCAATATCAAGTCCTGGGAACGAGAAGTTTTCAAGACAGCAGCCTGGACACAGCCACAGATGGGCTCAGCGGGAACAGTCTCACAGTAAAATAGTGCCCCATAATGCAATTAATCTCCCCGAGTAAAAGCAATAAGGATAAAACAACAAGTCTTTTCCCAGTTTCAAATGCAATTCCCTGCAGGTTACTGTCACACCTTTCATTTCTCAACTCTGGTAACAATAATGTTTAGTTTTTCTTTTTAATTGCATAAACTTCCCTAGAGTATTAGGTATACAAGAGGAAAACCAAACTGTATTCAGCGACCTTCTGCAAAAATGGAAAAATGCCTCAGGGCAGGGGTTTTTGTGGTTTTGGGGGGGTTTTTTTGTTTTGTTTTATTTTAAAGAAAAACTTTTAACTGTTCAATAAATAAAACAAGGAAAGGGGTTGGGTGCTGCCACGCCAGCCATTTGTCTTGTCAATAAACTTCCACAAGTGACTGTTAGCAAGTGACAAGTAAGCGTGAAAAATGAAGGCGATGGTTTGACATGTATCTCATGCATTTTATCAAAGTAAATTGGATCCAGAAATATGAAAGATAGGGTTTGCAAAACACACTGGCTTCAGAGAATTAAATGCTTGTTTCTGCAGGGCTTGTTTCTACAGCAGCGACTGGGCAAAAGACGACCTGGCAGGAAAGCCTGATGGACTGCTCTTCAAAATTCACATTACACCACCGTAAAGTCGGCAAATCTTTTCCAGGGTCCTGCACCAGCTTCTCATAATCTCTATTCAGATTCCACCCTCCCCTTCCCAGCTCCAGCCACTTCACTGTGGTTCCTCCGCTGGCAAACTGAAAATATAACAAAGTTTTAAAACCGCTGAAATTACAAGAGCTCGTTGACAAGCAAAGATCCGTCATCAAGGCACTTCAAATCTTCACTCCTCGTACCCAGGCACTGGAAGGTCCTCCTGTACACACACACTAAAATATTAATTTTTCCCCCACTGTTCCTTTGAGTTTCATCTTGTACACTGCTGCCACGGCTGCGCCAGTGGTTTGCTACCCTCCAAACACACGTATCAGAAACTTTTAATTAGGCAGAAGCTCTGGTCTCTGAGCACCCAAAGCTGCCGCATGTTGGCTTTGGGGAGCGGCGCACTCGCGCCTCCATGGAAAGGCAGCAGAACTGTGGGAAAGAGGAGGAACTGGAGCCCTGACAGCTCTGCCTGATGGGCAGCCACTTAACAGATCCCTCATTTTTTAAATGAATAATTGAATTTAAATTACTTCTAATGCTGAAATTAATTTAACCTGTTTAAACGTAGCATGTTGTCACATGTTGCAAGAGTACGGCTCGCCGCTGCTCCAAGAGTATTAATAGCAATTCCTGAAACTATTAATAGCTGGAGCCCAGCAGCTGATCTGTGTCATCTGCCTGGGGGTCTCCAAGCACTAGCAAATGCCCGTGTCTCCTTCCAGCAGGAGGTACATGAGCACCAGCAGGTCCAGCTGGTGATGGGGAAAGTGAGCAAAAAAGACACAGCAAAGCCCAGCTGTGGTCAGCCAGGGGGGCTGCGCTGGTCCTGGGAGCATCCTCCAGTCTTTGATCTCACCAAGACAGCAGGAAACTCTCCTTGAGGATGCGAAACTTTGTGTTCTCCTTGAGGCAAGGACTACTCATCTCTTCTCTTCGTAGACAGAAGCAAGCACAGCATTCAAAGTTGAAAAAACAAGAAAAACCTCTTTAAACTGAGCACTGGAAAGCCCCCCCAATCATTCTGTACCAGTGGCAAGACCTCAAACTTTCTGTTGGTGGGTGGCGGGGTGGGATGAGAAAAAAATTTACCATGAGATGAAAGGTTTCATGTTTCTCCCTCCAGCTAAAATCTACATCACTCTGAGCGTGCTAAGGGGGTGTCAGCTCCCCCTGTCCCACCTACCCCATGGCAAATCCTTTGAGCACTTCCAGCAAAAAAAGGGGGCGATGTCCCAATTTGGCAAATATTTTTTTAAAGCATCTCCTCTGAATAAGTTTGTCATATGAAACGATAAAGAAATCAGAAGCCAACTTTGCTTCTGTCATCCCTGCTGGAGACAGCAGATGAGAAGACCCTCAAATACCACTACTGTAAGTGGTATGTTAAAGCATGAAGTTTGGCTTGGGGCAATAAAACCAAATCACCCTGACAAAGAAAGATGAATGTCCTCAGCTGCACCCCATTTTTTGCTTGAGCAGGTAAATACGAACACATCTCCTAAAGCAGAAAACCATTGCTATCAAGATCGTATGCACACACACTTACTTTTTTTTAAATTACAGAGCAGAAAGGATGAGTGGAATTTTATTTTTCAAAATAAATGTAAAAAAAAAATTCACAGCACCATAGGCTTTCCTGCTTTCTGCAGACTAAATCAGCTTCAGCCAACTGGTAGCAGAGTGGCAAAGAGCAGGAAGTCGACTGAACATACTAATGGAGTCACAACTTCAAATTTTACCTGCAATGCCGCAAACTTTGGTGTTTTACTAAAATCCACAACTCTAAGGCGCAACCAACCACAGGAAAAATTTCACCTTCCTTTTAACATTCAAAAGCCTGGTTTGCACTTTGCAGGCAGGAGGGAAAAACCTCCTGTTCAGTGGAGCCGGAGGGTGAAGCTTTTCCCTGGGAAATGCTCCCTGGTCCCAAGGGATTAGAAAACTTCTCCCCTTTGGGACAACAGCTGGAAGCACAGACCCAGTCCCAGTACTGCATCCGCAGGGCTGGCGGTATAGACTCAGCTATATTAAAATAATTCCCTAATAATGTATCATATATAGTATTATTAATTATATTAAGCACAAACATCGACCCAGGCTGGGTGGAGAGTGAATTGAGAGCAGACCTGAGGAGAAGGACTGGGAGTGCTGGTGGATGAGAAGCTCAACATGAGCCGGCACCGTGCGCTGGCGGCCCAGAACCCCCCCGGCCCCTGGGCTGCATCCCCACAGCGGGGGCAGGGGGCGAGGGGGGGATTCTGCCCCTCTGCTCCGCTCGGGGGAGACCCCCCCTGGAATATTGGGTCCAGTTCCGGGGGTCCCAGCAGCAGAAGGACACGGAGCTGCTGGAGCGGAGCCAGAGGAAGCCCCAGAGATGCTGGGAGGGCTGGAGCCCCTCTGCTGGGAGGACAGGCTTGGGAGAGCTGGGGGGGTTCAGCCTGGAGAAGAGAAGGCTCCGGGGAGACCTTCCAGCCCCTGCCAGTCCTGAAGGGGCCTACAAGAAAGCTAGAGAAGACCTTTTTACAAGGGTATGTAGTGATAAGACAGGGGGTAATGGCTTCAAACTGGGAAAAGGGAGATTTACATGAGATATTAGGGAGAAATTCTTTCCTGTGAGGCTGGTGAGCCCAGGTTGCCCAGAGAAGCTGTAGCTGCCCCATCCCTGGAGGTTCAAGACCAGGTTGGACGGGGCTTGGAGCAACCTGGGCTAGTGGGAGGTGTCCCTGCTCAGGGCAGGGGGGTGGGACTAGATGATCTTTAAGGTCCCTTCCAACCCAAACTTTTCTATGGTTCTATGATTATAATATTAATATACATAATAATAAAAGTTTCTTCATAAGTCATGACCAACACACCACAGAGGAAAGCCCGTTACAACCTCATCTGGGTGTCAGGAAGTTCAATCTCATTTCAGCACCTGCTACACAAACGTCCACATACAAAACCCAAATCTACCCCTGCTCCTGGGAGGCAGCTGAGGATGGTTCTCTGAGGGACCTCCCTGATTTTGCAGACTGCCAGCACTGTGTCTTGCACAATGTTGCCAACCCCAAGTGAAGCTCAAATAGAAATGACCAAAACATCAGGAAAATAGACATTTTAGACATATTCAAACTTCAGAGCTGTGCCCTCAGCCCTCTCTCCTAGTCCTGGCTCAAGTATGAGAACCATTAGGAAAAAAGCAATGGTTGCATTTGTCCAATGCAAGGAAAAATGCAGACTTACAAATGATTAATACAACAGTTTGCTCTAGCAACACATTCAAACGATTTTCCTTTATTTCTGTCACCATCTGCAGATGACGAGAGTGATCCCATTTCTCTTTCAGTCACTTCCCTCCCAGGGGAGCTCTGGCAAGTTTTTATAAATGCTGCATGGACACTCACTCTGAACAAAAGGCTAGTCGTTCTCCAACTCAGGCCATCCAAAAGCCCTCATACAGCAACAATTTGGGCTTCAAAGTGTTCAAGATCGGGTTGGACGGGACTTGAAGCAACCTGGTCTAGTGGAAGGCCTCCCTGCCCACGGCAGGGCGGTCGGGACGAGATGATCTTTAAGGTCCCTTCCAATCTAAACCATTCTACGATTCTTTCTCCTTCAGGCTTGATTTGAAGCACCAGCAGTGGTGTCAAAGCCCTGCACAAGCTGCCTGTGAGTCCTGGGGCTTTGTGCCAACCATGCAAAGCCCCAGGATCTTGGCAGGAGCCCTCTGCCCTGCTGGCTGTGGCTCATGATGGATGCCGCGATTCCCGTCCTCGGCAGCAGCCTGCTGAGCACAGTCTGGGATGCCCTTGCTCCTAACTCAATAGTATGTCACCATTTCTCAAATATTATACTTAATTACAACACCTATTTCAGCAGAGGCATTTTTCTATACATACATATGCTCACACGTACAGGCATGTACGTGTGTGTGTATATATAGATATGGATACACATTTATACGCATATAATGTATGTTATTCAGTGAAACAGCACGCAGCAGGTGGCTGGTTCACAATCAAGGCCACCACACCACGCCTGCTGCTCCCAGCCCACGTGCGAAGGCTGGGCTGCCATACCCAGAAACGATGAGCTATTTTAAGTGCCAAGCTTCGCTTTCCTTTCATCTGCCTTTCGGGCTTCTCAGATTCCCATTTTTGAGACTTTCTCTGAAACATAAATACATATTTTTTGCAGCCAGTCTGACCACGAGCGCACACAGCCCGGCTGGGCTTTTGCTGGGATCAGTTAGGTATTTGTCACCTAATCAAATGACATGCTTTCATCTGAGGTTGCAGCTTCCCAACTGGTATAAATTGATTTATGTCTGCACATCTGACACGGGCAGAGGCCAGCCTCACTCCCTGCCCCAGGCAGCTTGATCTCGACTCCGTCTTTGGGGCAGCGTCAGCTTTTAACGTGGCTGCAAATCTATGGGGGGGAAAAAAAAGGTATTTTTTGAAAAAATGCTCACAGATGCAAGTTCCGTACAAGCACACAATGCTGTTTATGTACAAGCATTGCTAGTCAATGGCACTACAGCTCCAAAGACAGGAGGGACAGAGGGAGATAACTGCATCGTCTCCTGCGAGGCCAGGTAAAATCTTCACTTGCAAGACAGACCATCTGAGTAGCCCATAATGGCTTGTCATCTGCTGGCCATCAGAATACAGGATCAAGTGGCCTCAACGATGGCTTGAAACTCACCCTCTTGCTGAATGATTTCACTCCTCCCTAACCTGTGCCTCCTCTCCAGCGCCACAGGGCACCACAAGAATGCATGTGCTGGCCCCAGGTCTCCTGCAAAACCTTCTTTCTCCTCTCGGGACCTCTTCTGCAGGCGCTTGGACAGCCACCCAGTGTGTGATAAAGTGAATGAGAACACCAATATGCTCATTAAATTGCATTTTGCTCCCATTCTGCAAAAGTTATGACTGGCAGCACATATGTAAGTCAAGACAATCAGCCATCTATGTCTTCCAACAATATCATCTTCCTGTCCAAATCATCACCAAACCAATTGCCTATTGCAATTAAAGATTCTGCCAGTGAATATTAATCCAGACCCCAGAAGGTTTCAGGTATTTTAGAGGCTAGAGTTGGTCTGATGACTGTACTCTGATTCAGTACATTTTTTTATAGTCATTTAATGCAAGACTTTACCCGTTGTGGTTTTCTATCCAACCCTCAGCCTCCTTAACTGTTCATTTTATAGAATAGAATCATAGAATCATTTAGGTTGCAAAAGACCTTTGAGATCACCAAGTCCAACCATAACCTGACACTGCCAAGTCCACCACTAAACCATGTCCCTAAATGCCACATCTACATGTCTTTTAAATACCTCCAGGGATGGTGGCTCAACCACTTCCCTGGGCAGCCTGTTCCAACGCTTGAGATGCTGCATATTATATCCATGAATTTCAGATGACATCAGGTGACATCCCAGAGTTTGGGGCAGAAATCTGACCTTCAAATTCCTGAATTTGAGGAAAAGGATTTAATTCTTTCCCATGTTAAAAATACCTTTAGTTGGAAACCCATCTTCCTTGTGTGCTAATGAGTATACTCTCGACTCCTTCTTGGCTAAGACTCCTTCCAGTTTAACATTTTCTGCCAAGCTAGCTCTCTTCTGACAGCTACTAATTTAGAACTGTTTTGTCTTAAGTCACTTTTCTACTCAGTTGACCTCATGGGCTTCTTTCTTAGTAATTCCACAGAAAATGTGCTCCGTGTGCAATTCCCAAGTTTACCTTTTTTGTTTATTTATTTATTTTTGCCTTCTCAGTGCTACTGACTCTAGTCTGGAACATGAAAATTATTCCTGGGCTTTTTTTGCTGTGCCTATTATCCAGAGTGTCATCACTGCAAATACTTTGCCGGCTGAAATATTGCTCATAATTGGTATCAAAGTACAGGAGGAAAAAAATAAAAGAAAGGAAAAAGACCTGTTTGCTCTCCCACAGGTGCCCTGCAAGGAGACCAGGTTGGAATGGGTGTGCACCAAAAAAAGTGAGAAATAATTGTTCTTCCTAGCTTTCAATACACATATATTACAAATACATTATGCAACACAATATATTGATTACACTTTCAGCTCTAGCCTTGCCAAGACTTTCAGGTTACGTTGCCCACATCTGAGATCAACTACAGTACAGAGAGTTTCTAACCTGGCCCTTGCCCAGCTGCATCCCTAAATAAAATATCCTTTTCTAGCAAAATTTAGGAAGGGTCAAGTCTGGGATTCCTGTGGGTAGGTTGCTCAACCCTTCTCTGTCCAGAACACCTGAAAAATACCTGAAAGAGCAATGCATGCCTCACGGTGATGTGTCACCTTGGATTTGGGTTCCTTCGTCCTGTAAGGGAGAGATTTGCCTAAACCAAACCTGGAGCCTGACTGTAAAAGGGGGAAAAAAATCCCCAGTTTGCATTAATGACATATACCTCATATCTGTAAGGAACTTTGAAAGACAGTATGTGTCACAAATATCACAGCTGTAATTTCTCTTAGGTCTATATACCATCAGCTTTGTATTAAGAAAACTGTTGCAGATGTTTTATTCCAGATGAGGACAGAAGTATTGCGCACAGACAATTAAAACCGGATATGGAGACTATCAGGCTTTACCTAATTATAGTCATTCTTATTAAACTACATAGTGTCTGACTTACCAAAATGCAAATTTTTTTTTTTGATAGAGAAACCAGGGTCGATTGGCCAGTGCATATTCTCTTGCTGCCCTCTTACCACGGAGAAGCCTCTTACCATGGCTCAGTCTTACCATGGAGAAGCCTTCAAGTCAGAGCACGGCCCCAGGAGAAAAGTATTTTAGTGCCTGACTATTAGAGTACCATGGGGAGGTTTTAACATACCTGGGGATTTGTGACCTCAGTGAAAACCATATTCTAAATTGTGCATCCTGGCACGCTAGTTAGGAAATTTAGGTCATAAATGTTTGGAAGATGCTCAGCTGGGAGCTACAGAACCTTATGAAGCAGAATCAAGTGAGGAAATAACCAACCATTAATAAATGAATTACTGGTATCCTAGAAAAAAAAATCCTCAAGTCTTTTTAAAATACACGTGCAAACAGTGCCTGGCATAGTTCATCAACATATGACGACAAATAAAGGCTCGTCAATTGTCCGCATTGAAGCATGATGCTATGGGCATGGTCCTTCTCAGCCCCCAGATCAACTAGGATCTCCCAGGACAATCCAGGAACCAGTCCAGGGACATTTGATACCTGTGAAGACTGCTCTCTATCTTGCACTTCTCAAGAGAAATAAGTCCACCATTTAACAGAGTAATTTGGTTAAACTGCTCCATATTTTAATATTGCTATTTAAATACAGTAACTAGAGCCTTCATTTTTATGGACGTCAGGAGAAACATAAGTTACAAGTTATAGGCAAACCACAGAGGAAGTATTTTAATTTCCAACATACAGCGTTTCTCCTAACCTGAAATAACGATTTTAGCTTGTTTGTGCTCCCAGAAGCCATGAAGTCTGCAGGGCTCTGAAACATTAATTTACCAGGAGGTGTGAGGGAAGTAAGACAGCATACCCTCTGTATCTGCTACGTCTCTGAAATTAAGAGGATCTCCTCGAGGAAACATGCTTTAATGATCTCTCCATTTTTTATTAATGAACTTTAGGAATGTCTCTTTATGTGGTATTTCAGTTTTCTTAAATCAGATTACTAAGCAATGCCAAGCACCATAAAATATGTTCATATTCTCAAGGGCAGAGAGTGGTGTTGTGAGGTTCTCCATCAAGTTTCTCCAATTAACAAATGAAACGATCTTAGCCATTAAGAAAAAACACAGCCCTGAAAACATAGGCTAGTGCCTGCAACTCAGGCTGGTTTCTCTCCAGCTCCTGTACTGTCAACCACAAATGTGCTCAGCCTTGCTTAGCAATTTGCTGGTGCACAAGCCTAAAGCTAACCCAGCTCTCCCTTCTGCGTGCGTTGTTTCTGCAGCACAGCAACACGAACGTCAGCCCACGGAGTACAAATGTCTCATCCATAAGGCGTTGGGTCTGGGGCTTCTGGGTTTTTTTTTTGGTTGGTTGGTTGGCTTTTTACACTAGTGTCACAGTTTAGAGAAGTTGCATTGGGAAGACAAAGACAAATGGAGTCTTTGCTCATCATCATTTGAGGAGGAACTTCTTTCCTTTGAGGGGGGCAGAGCACTGGAAGAGGCTGCCCAGAGAGGTGGTGGAGTCTCCGACTCTGGAGACATTCCCAACCCGCCTGGACGCCATCCTGTGCCACCTGCTGTAGGTGGAGCTGCTCTGGCAGGGGGGTTGGACCAGGTGATCTCCAGGGGTCCCTTTGAACCCCTGACATTCTATGATTCTATGATCATTTAATTACTGGTATCCTTCATCCTGTCCCGTTGAAGTTTTTTTTGGGGGGGGGAAATGCAATAGCTCTTGGATGCTGCAGCAGAGGCTGGTGGTCCTCAGTTATCATCCTCCCAGGAACCAGGACCGCTGCTCAATGGCCCCCCAGTGAACACGTATAGGGAAAATGTAGGTTTCTCTGCAGTGAGGGCTCTTAGGGACACACTTGTTCTTCTAGATAAGGCACATCAATTGGAGGGTACACATAGGACTTCTCTCAGCTACCTGGTGCCTTTCACCAGCACTTAAAATAATAATTTCCGGAGTTTGACAAATGTCACAGCTACTGTTTGATTATTTTACTTTTTCCCCTCCCCTCACCCTAACCGTTCAGGTCTTAATTATACTCTGGCAGTCAGTCACCACCGAGACAGCAATAACAAAGATGCGAAGAGCACATAAACGTGGGTCTACCTATAAAAATGGAAACGCAAATTGTGTTGCCTTGCAATGACTCCAGGCAGAAGAAGCAGTGTGAAAAACAGAGGAAAAGAACCCAGCCATGCTCAGCTGCACAGTCACTTTGCTGGCCTTTTACCTGGGGAAATTTCAGTTTAATTTTCACTTACAGCCCAGGCAGGATGTAATTCAGTTTCCTTCTAGTCCCCACCGGACTTTTTTTTCCCCTCCATATCACAAAGCATACATTCACCTCGCCATTAATACAATTGAAATCCTCAGAAATGCCGCATAAAAGAAAAGGTCAGGATAGTCCAACATCTGCATTAACAGGGTTTTATGAGGTGCAGAAGAACCATCCCAGAATTATTCTGTTTGGGCCAGTTCAGTGGTCTGGCAAAAGCACACGGACTCCTGGCAGATGGCTTTATTTTCGTGTACGATGGGAACGGCTTCAGAGCTCGCCACTGCAGAACATCTAAATATTCACAGAAAACACTATTCTAGCTGTGCCCAAGATTAAATTCTCAAAGTGGCAGGACTCCGGCTACAGTAAGGAACTGTGGTTTTCTGTTCTCCGCCGTACAAGGCACAGGAAAGGACTAAACCTGCATTTAATTTAACTCCCTAAATAAAGAAAGGAAAGCAACCCAGCATCTTTTGACCTCCCCTTTCCAAAGCTTTGCAGCGGCCAGAGGGAAGATATCTCAGGGGGCAGAGAGGAACCAGCTGCAGCTGCTCCCAGCAAGACAAAAGAAGAGTGGGACGGCTTTCCTGTGCGTCCAAGAAGGAGGCGGCACGGGAAAGCCCTGCTCCCAGGTGGCAGCTGCGGATGGAGGGATGGAGGCGAGGTTTGTCCCTCTGTCGAGACGGAGCTGCATGTTGCACAGCAAGACCTGCTTGTGCTGGCGGCCAGCACACACTGGGTGTGACATCTCCTCTCTTGTTCTTGCGGCAACAGGGATTTTCTGCCCGCTGCATCCCAGCACCTTCCCTCTGCGAGCTTCTCCAAGTGCCCGTTGGATCAGGAGCACGAGCGCTGGAGCTGGAACAGCACGCTGGGGCCAGAGCCATCCTGCTGCCAGGACTTCAAGGAGGCATGTCTCCACCGTGCTGCGGTTTCTGCTTCACCCACCCCAAGCATTTGCAATTCAGCCGAGCAGCACCGAGGTCCTGCTGAGCTGCGTTTTCCCCACCTCTGGAAGCCGCGTTTGACCAGAACTGGTTATTAAAGAGCTGTGGCTCAGCGAGATGCTCTCGCAACAGCTTCTTGCTTCTGAGTCGGTGAAAAAAGGCACCATCAGACTTGTATCGCCATTATTAAGGGTAAAAAAGAAGAGGAAAACAGATCAGCCTTCAGTGTGACTGTGAAACATTTCACCTTGTCTTGCAGAAGAGCTGGAGCACCTTCCTCATTTGTGCGAGCTTCTGCTCGTGTCTTGCAACCACCTTCAGGAATTTCTCCTGAGAGGTTCCCCTTTTCTACACTGGTGATGTCACCTTCCTGCTAACCCCCCCACACCAAGACAATCCAAATTTCATAAACTTATTGGAGACAAGGTTGGAGACAAGCTTTGCATCCCCCACACCCCCAGCACTGCCAATAGTGCAGGGCATGAAGTGCAGGGGAGAGGGACGGGGTGTCCCACAGCTGGACTCCAGGAGGCCGAACTTGCGCGACAGCCCAGAAGGGTGGCACAGAGACAATAACTACCTCCCTGATGAAGTTGCATGGAGGATTTATGAAGGATTTAATAAAATCAGTGAATTCAATAGTCATTCCTGGATCGTCACAAATAAACCATCAGGACGTACCCAAGTGGCCTTCAATTATTTTAAGTTCGCCAAAGCATGGGCTTCTACCACATCAAACACACAGGTATCTTGTCTAAAATGCTGAAATCTGGGGGAAAACAGGAACAAAAACTCTATGCTGGCTGGCAAGGGCAGGCTTCAAACCTGGAATTCTCCTTTACCTAGACCTGGCTACAAAGTCCAGTCTCCTCGGAAGTGCAGAAATTAATTACCTGCAACGCAAGCACCCATATTATTATATTTGTTTACCTTATTGTCTGGTCTTGTGTGACTATTATGCTTTGTTAGCATAACACAAGTATTTTGTAACACAGAACTGAAATTCAGGCAAGAATTAACTTCCCTGCCCTTTAATTTATACCCAACTCAAAGTAGGTTTAATTAACACAACAGTTTTGAGCATAATTTAAAACCACAAGAAACTTTAATTTTAAAATTTGATTTTTATCTAGTTCTAGCTATTTTCCTGAAGACAGCCTGATGCTTGTTAACTGGTGTAGCGATGAGTATATGGTAATTTAGCCTTCATGTTAAATTCGGTACTTTTTCTACCTAGAGAACACAAAATATTCTCTAAGTGTTGTCAAGCAATTATAACCCAGATTCTCTTAGTCAGAAGCTATATTTGAAGTCCTAATTTATTTATATGCTTTATTATTCTAGGAAATACAGAATGGCATATATTTATTATTTAATAATTTTTTTCAAGGTGCCTTTGAGTTTAAATTGGAATTCAGTGGAAATGATATAAAAGCAGCATTTTTATTTGCTTGTCATTTCAGTAAATCAAATTGAAAATGCTGAAAAGACAGGAATAATCACTTATCAAAGAATATTTTGCATATAAAACTAAGCACCTTCTACAAGAGATGTATTAACTGTAGTTAGCAAGCTGACTCCCTCAGGTTAAACATGTGATTTTTCAAATACATTTACGTGCCCTGAGATGCACATAAAGTAGTGAACAAGAGTTTTTAAAGTGCCTAAAAGAAGTAAATAGCAAAGTAGCACTGAAATGAGTCAAGTTCCCAGCTGCCACTGGTATCTACAGGGATTTTCAGGTAACGAAAAGGCTTTGAACGTCTGACTCCAAAGCTTGAGAGGCAGCAGAGTCCACCCTTCCCCGGTTCGTCTCAGTTGGGACACTGTGACTGGTGCTCCACCTTCTCCAGGTGCCACCTGACCTTTATCTCCTGTAACCCTGCCCAAGCAACAGCCACCCATGGTGGCCACGATGGGCGCATCTAGCTCCCCTGCACGCCAGGATCTCCCCTTGAGCAGGGATGCCCTCAAGGTTGCTCCTCAAGGTTCAGAGGCTCCTTGCCATAACAGATCCTTGGTCAGTGACTAACAGCATGCTGAACTGTGAAATCTCTGCTAAGTGATATGAAAGATTGATTGCACCAGTACAGGTTGGGGTTGACCTGCTGGGAAGCAGCTGTGCAGAGAGGGACCTGGGAGTCCTGGTGGACAACAGGATGCCCATGAGCCAGCAATGTGTCCTTGTGGCCAAGAAGGCCAAGGGCACCCTGGGGGGCATCAAGATATGTGTAGCAAACAGGTCAGGGAGATCATCCTCCCCCTCTACTCTGCCCCAGGGAGGCCACAACTCAAGTACCATGTCCAATTCTGGGATTCCCAGCTTAAGAGGGACAGGGAACTGCTGGAGAGGGGACAGCGAAGGGCCACAAAGATGATGAGGGGGCTGGAGCATCTTTCTTATGAGGAAAGGCTGAGGGAGTTGGGTCTTTTTAGTCTGGAGAAGAGAAGACTGAGGAGGGATCTCATCAATGTTTTTAAATACTTCAAGGGAGGGGGCCAGGAGGAGGGGGACAGTCTTTTTTCAGTGGTTCCCAGTGATAAAACAAGAGGTAACAGGCACAAACTTGAATCTAGGAAGTTCCATCTCAACATGAGGAGGAACTTCTTTCCTTTGAGGGTGGCAGAGCACTGCCAGAGGCTGCCCAGAGAGGTGGTGGAGTCTCCGACTCTGAAGACATTCCCAACATGCCTGGACGCCATCCTGTGCAACCTGTTGTAGGTGGACCTGCTCTGGCAGGAGGGTTGGACTAGATGATCTTCAGAGGTCCCTTCCAACCCTTAACGTTCTGTGATTCTGTGTGCATATATAATCCTTTAGACATAAACCGCTGAGCAAGTCCAAGACTAGGATTGGATCCAGCCGCAGCCAGACTCCTCTCAGAGAAGGACTTTATAAAACAAAGGGGTCCTTCCTGAAACCTCGACTCAACGGGAGGGTCTCCCTCACAGCTCTGTCTGACCCTGCCCTCTGGGCAGTGAAGAGCCAAGTGTGCCTTGCTATCTTGACTCTTAGAATGTCACATTTACCATGAAACTTCAATAAATGCCTGTTTTATATCAATAGATGTAATGCTGCTTCTCTCTACGAGTGAAGTACATCACTCCATCCGCAACAAACTTTCTTGGTTTCACAATTCCTATCCTTTTACTCAGTTTTGTGTGAGGAAATCCAAATAAAACAAAAACCCCTCCCAAATACTCAATTGAAAACAAAAGTGACAAAAGCAAAAGCTTTAGAGCATGGATTTTGAAAAACTTATCTTGGAAATAAAATCCAGTACTCCTCATTTATAGAGGCTAAAACCCCTACAGATTTAATAAATGTGTGGAAGTACGTGTGCAGTAAGCTTGAGCTGACTTCCAGTGCTTAAGATAACACTTATCACTTGGGAAATATTTTTAATGTCTTAAAACTCGAAGAGATTCTTCCACAGCAGTTATTTAAAATAGTCAATACAAACTATAACTTGAAATAGATTCCCAGAATTTCCAATTAAACAGACATCCCCCAGTGCTAATTGTTTTCTCCTAAATTTTTTTTTTTAAAAAAAATCTCATTTAAAACCCCAAAGCATCCAGAAATATTTATGGAAAGTTTTTCACATGTCTAAGACAGCTGCAAGACTTCCAGCCTCACACATAATTCAGTGCTTCCTGCAGCAGCGCAGACCGGCGTGCCTCGGATTTCTTGGCGGCTTTTCTCACCGCTCGCTTTAACAAGGCTTGGAGGTACGAAAGGCTGATAAGGGGATGTCTAGGAAAAATTAACTGCAGGGTGGAACTACACGAGGCAGCTCCTTGCCGCCCCTCGGAGCACTCTGTCCTGGGCAGCTCGGGCATTTCAGCATCTCGGGGCTGGGGGCAGCTGGTGGATGGTAATTACCACTGAGGCGCGAATGCGGAACATCCCGGTGCAGGGTGACGGAGCCAAGACAAACCCCAGCATCAGGCAGAGGGGAATATGCAACCAGGAGGTCATTCCCCAGCCTGGGATTTCACCTACCCCTCCCGTGGGCCAGCAGCCCTCACCCTGAACACCTGCACCAGCGGAGGGGAGAAGCCCCTGCCCCAGCACCGCACATCACCCCCTGGCACAGCACCCACCCACGGGAGCCCCTTCCCTGCAAACGGAGCATGCACGGGGAGAATGACTGGCTTGTGCTCTGGCTTGTAGCCAGACTTGACGCTTTTTCCCTAGCAAGACAGGCAGTTGACTGTAAATTGGCATAAAAATATACATATTTGCATAAATCCTGGGGCAGACCATGCATAGTTCATGCCTTCCCTTTTTAAATCACAATGCCTCCTCCTATGCAGAGATGGTTACGTGCATGCAATGAATAAATAAAAGATAACCTCATGACATACGCCACTGGGAGCCTCAACTTTCTTTAGTCGCAATAAGATGAACAAAGAGAGAGGAAGGAGCAGGGCCCCTTGGTGCTATTTTCAGCCATTATTAACAAAGATCAAAAGGAACGTTGGAAAGTCAGACCCCTCCAAACGGTGCGGTGCCGCGAGCCCAGCCAGAGCAGATGCTGGTGGGACAGGGTCACGTGTCTGGGTTCCCAGTGCTCTGCTGGGAACACCCTGCAGGCTGCAGAAACTCGTGCAGCAGGCTTAAAATTCGGTAAGGACAAAACAAGAAATCCAGTAACAGATGTCTAAAGAGAGAGAGGGGAAGGGATCTGTTTGGACTTGTGAGAGTAAAGAAAACCAAGTATGCAAATCACTTCTCAATTTCATACAAAAACACCCTTTTTAAGGTTTGAGCCAGGGAACAGAGAAAAACAAGAGTTTGCTTCAATTTGCTCATAAGCCTGGAGGAAAGGACGACATGAGACTTGGCTCGTGTGGCCAAGCACATCGTGCATCCGTGGGGAGAGCTGCCTGATGCACACCCTGCTCTTCACAACCCCGGCCGGCGTTCTTCCTGAGTTTGGGAAGCCCAGGCCATCCTGTGCAGGGGCTGAACCAAGTCAGCGTCAAGAAACAAAATGTTAGATTCTGGCATTGCTGCTTCTATCGCTCCAGAAAAGACAACAAAGCTTTTTCTGCAGCCTGTTGCAAGTGCAACCCAACACATGGCATAGGCTTGCTCAGGGCTGGACACCTTCATCAGGTTTTCTGGCCCCAGCCTCTGCCAATCCACAGGGTTTTCCTCCAGGAACACCATCTGGATAGGCAAGCAATGGTAGAGGATGCTTATTGCTGGAAGCTCTCATGGAGATCACATGGGAATCATAGAAAGGTTTAGGTTAGAAGGGATAAGGTCCCTTCAAAGACCATCTAGTCCCACCCCCTGCCCTGGGCAGGGACACCTCCCACTAGACCAGATTGCTCCAAGCCCCGTCCAACCTGGCCTTGAACCTCCAGGGATGGGGCAGCCACAGCTGCTCTGGGCAACCCCAGCCAGGGGCTCACCACCCTCCGAGTGAAAAATTTCTTCCTAATATCTCATCTAAATCTCCCCTCTTCCAGTTTAAAACCGTTCCCCCTCATCTTATGGCTCCATTCCTGATCCAGAGTCCCTCCCCAACTTCCCTGGAGCCCCTTTAGGGACTGTGGAAGGGGCTGGAAGGTCTCCCCGGAGCCTTCTCTTCTCCTGGCTGAACCCCCCCAGCTCTCCCAGCCTGTCCTCCCAGCAGAGGGGCTCCAGCCCTCCCAGCATCTCCGGGGCCTCCTCCGGCCCTGCTCCAACAGCTCCATGTCCTCCTGCTGTTGGGACCCCCGGAGCTGGACCCAGTATTCCAGGTGGGGTCTCCCCCGAGTGGAGCAGAGGGGCACAATCCCCCCCTCGCCCCCTGCCCACGCTGTGGGGACGCAGCCCAGGGGTGGGGGGGTTCTGGGCTGCCAGCACATGTTGCTGGCTCATGTTGAGCTTCTCATCCACCAGCACCCCCAGTCCTTCTCCCTCAGAGCTACTCTCCAGCCATTCTCCACCCAGCCTGGATTTGTGGGAAGGGGGTGGGCAGCAATGTGCCTGACCGCCACCAGCAGCCAAGGGCCTGTCTCTTCCCCTGCTTTGCTCAGCCTGAAGCTCATACTTATGGACTCTGATTTTCAACCTTAAAATCCTACTCCTTGAAGCAAAAGTGAATTAACTGGAATATCAAGAGGCTTTTCTTTCTACTTAGAGAAATCTTGAATTCAGCAGAAAAATGCCAGCTCCTCTCCATGTTAACATCACCCTATGCACCCCAACTGAGCCCCTTCAAAAGACACAACTGAAGCTCTCCTCTGCCTCTGTATCGCTAGGGGCATTAAAACTCACTCTACCATTGCTAGATGTGGCACAAAGATATAAAGAAAGAAGAACCTCAACACTGGAATTAATACAAAACCGTTAACCAAACATTGGTGTCTCCATTGCCTATTTCCACACGTGGAAGGCCGAGCCTGAACTCGCTGCTTTTGATTTGGTACCACACCAGGCATCGAAGTACAGCATTGAAACCAAAAGTTTGCCTGCCATTTCCTGGTGGTGTCATTCCTGGGCATGGAGAGGGATGGGATGTGGAGGCTGAAGGGTTAAAGGAATGCTCCCATTCAACCACCATCTGATGCGTGCACATTCAAAGTGCTAATTATGTCTAACAAAGACAACGCACAAAGCCCTACATGATACTGTAGAAGATTTCAATAATGCCAGTGTGGCTTATTAGGATCATTTCTTTGGGTTAAAATAGAGGACGAATATTTAAAACCTGCACTGGTATTTGTACGCAACGTCCCTAAGCACAGTGAAATTTGAATTAAGAGCAATTATCAGAAAGATATTGTGTGTTCTGTGCTGTAAGCCTATTGCCTTGCTCAAAGGTCCTTCAAGTACTAACAGAGAAAGCTGCAGGAAATTTAATCAGCTATGAGTTGGGGACATCTCAGTTGGAAACCGAGGCGGACGTAGCTAAAGCAAAAGAACTGGAGAGCCATTTTCAAAAGGGGTCTCGAGAGATCAGAGGGAAGGTTTGCGTTGCCGAATCACGAGGGTCCCCCACAGCAAAAGTGTCAGCCTGGGTATAAACCAGGGAGAGGTGGTACACAGCTGGGAAACAGCCTTCGGCCCCTCCACTCTTTGCCAGATTAACAGCTGTCCAGGTTTGAGGTAAAACAGGACCAATTTTGTTCAGGAACTCTGCTTTCTAACTAGGCCTCTTCTAACTGCTGAAATTAGCAGCATATTGTGCAGAAAACTGCTCTTTCTCAGAGCGATCAGACCCGTGTTTACAGCTGATGCCGAGGCACGGGGTGCAGAGAGGCCCTGGCTTATCCTTATTGCCATAACGACCCAGGGCAGCCAACTTTGGGATTTGCCCCATTGGAGGGTGGGAAGCGGAGAAGCGTAGAGGGGTCCCACCTGTGGGGAGGAGCGGACAGGACAGGGGACCCAAAACTGACCAAACAGTGTATTCCATCCCGACTGCATCATGCTCAGGATAATAGCTGTGGGATCAAAGGGTCAGCCCTCTTATTTGGGCTCTTGCTCTTGCTGGGGCTCTGGCTCTTGCTCTGGCTCTTGCTTTCCTTCTTCAATGGCCGGCGTCCAAGGAGGACTCCGTCGGTTCGTCTGCCCTTGATCCCGACCCGTGTGTTCCTGAATCCAGTTCCCTTCCGTTGCTGAGTCCAGTCTGGGACTTCCCCAGTGCCTGCTGGTGATGTGATTGTCATCCTGGGAGCTTGATACGGTTTTGTATATATCTCATTATTTTCTTTTTGTTATTTTATTCTTTATATTTCATTAAAGTAGTTCAGTTCTTACCCAACTAGTCTCTCTTCTCTCTCTCCTGCTCGGCAGGGGAGAGGTAACGTCTGTCACTCCGCTTGCTTGGGCCAATCCAGCCCAAACCCATGACAACAGGGAAAATAGAGGTAGGCACACATGAAAGGAGGTGTGACACTGGAGTTCAGCATGCCGAAACAACGCGAAGTTGCTGAGGTTAACACGGGGACAGCTGCGACCTGAGACACCAGCCTCGTCCCTCCCAGCAGCAGCTGAGCAAGTCGGCAGCGCTTGCACCAGGATGGCTGAGGCAGGAAGGAGACAGGTGCCGAGAAAGGAACCAGTTGCTGGCAGTATATAAATGCACGTACATATATGCATATATACACGCGTAGTGGCAGCAACACAGAGAGCTAGGTCCAAGTCCAACCAGTAAGCAAATGCTAGATTAGTACTGTTTTAATTATAGAACTTCTAGCTTTTTTGATTTTTTTGGACCGTGTCTGCAGTTTTATGTTTATGGAGTATTCCATTCCTTTCCCAGGAGGCGAATCTCAAAGTACCTCCCTCTATTCATTATTACTCGGCACTGCAGAACCTGAGAGCCCAAGGCATCGTCGTGCCCCAACACGTGGGCGCGCGCTGCAGCAACTGAGTTAGTCCCTCCGACGGTGGTGAAAGGCAGAATTACAATCTGGGTTTGTGCTGCTGGTGGCTTTTTGAAGTGTTATGCATTGCAGTGGTATTTATTAGCAAGGTTTCCTACAGAAACCAGGTTTATACATTCACACTTCTGCACATCCAATTGCAGCTAAATTCAAAATAAACCGCAGGGAATTATGTTCCTCCAAAAGGGAAGGCATAAAAACTGGTGAAAAGCAGCATTTAGGTAGACGTAAGTGGACAAATGCTGCCTCAAGGCATGGAAAAAGCAGCAAGAGCAAAGCCATTATAGCTCTGTCTGGTTGCCATCAATAAGCCCATCAGCATGAAGAGACCATGCAGGCTGCAGGTCATCCCCAGCTCATCCTCAAGGGACCTTACATGAGGGTCACCGCAACACAAGTACCACGAACGCTTTCGAGACCAAAGGACTCAAATCCCTGGAAAAGCATATCTCACCTGGGCTGTTTGTGCAATTATTTTCCCTCTCTAGAAGAGCAACGTTGCTAAACCAGAACAACTCTCACGTGGCAAATGCAATACAGGGCAAGATCATCAATATTGCTACAAGTCACAAATTCATAGCTTCAGTTGCTGCCATGAGCCACTGTGCACAGTGGTTCATGACAGAATTCAATGACATGAATTACTAGCTGGGGATAGAAGAAATTTTGAAGAACTAAAGCAGGAAGGAACTTAACTAACTCTATAGATTTCAGAATACAAGCACTTTGGTCCTTAGAAAACAAGTTGCTAATGCAAAACCTCAATATAGGCACCATTTGAAATAAGTTTCTCTCAATGCCACACTCGCTGCAATCCCCCACATCACAAGCTCGTAACGTTAGTAACGTTACACAGTTGTTATGCATTAGGACAGACCTCGTGAAAGCTTTTACATCCCAGAATGGGTATAATTCTGGAAAAAGTTCCTATTTGTAATGTTGAACCGCAGCAGGGACCCGGGGCTCACCTCAACCAGTTCGCCAGCACAGGGCGTTATTTAGTCTTCACTGCAGGATGGATTTGGGGATGAGGAAGGATAGGCAAGGAAACAGTAGGAACATTCAAAGCTTATTCAAACTGTTCCTAGAGACACAAGTATAAAAAAACCCTGCCTCCTGTCACTTCAACAAGAATTATTTTATGTTGTCTGGATGCACAAGCCTGTTCCTATGGGTACTGTAATATCAGTGTAAATGTTATAGCTGGATTTTGCACGGCACAATAATTACCCAACACTTAGCTGTCTGTACTGAACATATATGCCATCTTTTTGATTGTCAAAATGCACCCCAACTTTCCTGCTACAGGTGAGATTTTCTTTTTAAAGCTAATAGAATATTTCATATTAGCTTTACAGTCTCATCTTTTTTCACTCCACAGGAGTCTACCTTACAGTGTGCTTCACACAATTACCAGGATGGCAAAGTCAAGGTCTCCAAAGCTTGGAAATATGAAAACCAGGTTCTTCTGCCCAACCTTAAATAAACCTTGTTGTACATATGAATTTTGCTGCAGCCTTTCTGAGATGCCCCTTTTTTCCACAGGCTCTGTGCCTCCCTCAGTGCACTGAGAAGATGCTGCACAGGCAGCGAGCAGAGATTCAACAGCCCATTTTGTTCTCGCTGTTCAGTGTGTGGCCTTGTGCCTTATTTACTATAATTATTTCAACATCTGCTCTGAAGACAGAAATTTGTTTATTTCCTCAGAGGCTTTTCTATGGCACTCATTGCTGTAGTGTTTGAATGCTTTATAAAATATTAATGGATTTCTGTTCTTTCCCTTCTGTTATCATCTCCATTTTCCAGACGGGAAATTCTGGCCCGCATATTAAATTGTGAATTTGTTCACCAATTTGGGAGGAAACAGTAGCTCTCCCACACACATGCAAACTGACTACAGTGTGTTTGCAAAACAGGCTGTGGCCAGGGGGCATGTGCAGGGCTACTGGGTACAGCCCTCACTAGCCAGGATGAAGCAGAAGACCCATCCAACATCGAAAGGTGAGGCATTAAGCGATGCCTTCAGAACCGCACCAAAACTTTGGGATTAGACTTGAGTTTTCCAAACAAAAACACAGAAAATAAGGGGGACACTTTCTTCTTTGGCATCTGTTTCTTGTGATAAGTGCTTACTTCTGCAACAGGAGTTGCAGAAACGGTATATCCCCAACGTCTTGCCACCATTTCCCATCATTTCAAGCCCTGCTGTGAGGCTCAGCTCATATTCACCATGTCCTTTCCTTTTGCAGTAACGTTTTCCAATTTGAAGATTGTTATTATGTACAAAAAGTCTTTACTGAGGATTAAGTATTCTTCATCTTTCTTCACAAGTCCAATTTCGCAGCGCCCCCGATCATTCCTGCCCCTTTCCTCTAAGCGCTCTCTGCCTTGTTCCCCATTTAATTTATTGAAATTGTGGGGTACCAAAACCTGCCCCGGGCGATGAGCAGAGCAAGTTGACTCCATGCATCGCACAGCCCCATGTGTTGCACTACCCGCACCGCACCGCAACATCCTCGTGCTGCCGGCCCACAGGCATGTTCCAGCCTGCACCATGCTGCAGCCCGGCGTGCGCACAGCTGGCCCATCCTGCCCACAGTCAGAAGTTTAATTGTGCCCATCTTGAATCACATTGTGATTTGTCCACTTTCGCGCCATCGCTTTGAGAATCGCCGTCCTGTCCTTTAACATCCTTGCAGCCCATCTCAGGCTTGTGCCATCAGCAAATTTAAAGAACTGCTCTCTCATTGGTTAAAAAGGTTGGTGACACCAGAGCAGGACAGGCCCCCATAGACCCCTGCTCCGTACACTCCTCCATTTTGACGGGAGACTCGTGCCCGTTCTGTGATCGCTTCGTCGAGATGCAGAAAACACAAAGTTAGGTAAATTGTAACACTCCCACGTGCATCTGCAGCTACATTAATCATAAATAAAAACCCTAAACACATCTCGTTACTACTTTTTCCCAGCTGTGTACCACCTCTCCCTGGTTTATACCCAGGCTGACACTTTTGCTGTGGGGGACCCTCGTGATTCGGCAACGCAAACCTTCCCTCTGATCTCTCGAGACCCCTTTTGAAAATGGCTCTCCAGTTCTTTTGCTTTAGCTACGTCCGCCTCGGTTTCCAACTGAGATGTCCCCAACTCATAGCTGATTAAATTTCCTGCAGCTTTCTCTGTTAGTACTTGAAGGACCTTTGAGCAAGGCAATAGGCTTACAGCACAGAACACACAATATCTTTCTGATAATTGCTCTTAATTCAAATTTCACTGTGCTTAGGGACGTTGCGTACAAATACCAGTGCAGGTTTTAAATATTCGTCCTCTATTTTAACCCACAAAAAATGATCCTAATAAGCCACACTGGCATTATCAAAATCTTCTACAGTATCATGTAGGGCTTTGTGCATTGTTATATTTTTCCCTGCCTGCAAAATTTGCTACCCAGCGACTGTCCTCCACAATATCTCAGAAATAACCACTGGCAGGGGAGATTGCTTGGGTTGATTTTTTTAATATTTAAGTACACCAAGAAGTTTATCAGCCCAAGGTAACTGAAAAAAAAACCCCACATTTATCTATCATATTCTAGACTGTTCTTTCTCTATTCAAGCCAGAGACCCTCTACTGCCGATGCTGTTTATTAGTAATGACAGACACCGGACTGCAGCTGATCCTTTCAATAGTGGCAGATGCAGCAAAAAATAGACTTTTACTGCTGAATAATGCTTTCTTTGGTTTCTCTATTAAATACGGCACAGTGCTCCTAACCTTCTCTTCCTTCAATATCTGTGCAGCAGGTTCACGAAGTGTGGCTGCAGCCATCTCAAAGTAGATAAACAAATAACTGGCAAGAAGAATATTGCTCAACAAAAGAAAAGTTGAATGAAGGCCAGTCTGGCAAGGGATACAGAAAATGTCTACTCCACAGAAGACAGCTTTTTGAAAAAAACATACCTCAGGAGAAAGCACCACTCTGCTGTAGAAAACATTTCAAATAGGTTTCTATGTACCAGTACACCTCCACTAAACCCCAAACCAGCGGGGTTTGGACCTATGGCTTGAAGTGGCTTCAACTGTTGTAGATTTGAACCTTTAAGCACTAATTCACATGCCCTATAACTGCTATATTTGTGGCATGCCCAGCCTGTCTAACTAAGGGACAGATTTACTTAGAGGTACGCCAAGTGTTCTACTTGACCACAAATAAGCCAGCTCCGTTATGTTTCCCAGCCCGTTCCTGACTTCCCACTGTATTTCGTTGAGCCAAACCTGTCCTGTCACCTCTAGCACGCAGCAAGAAATGCTGAACAGAAAGCTGAAACGTGGCTGTCGTTTGAAAAGACACCCAATTAAAAGCAGGAATACGAAACTTTGAATTTAAGTCTTGACACAGCGGGCAGGATAATCTCTCAGTCTGCAAGGCAGAGGTTGGCTTGTTCTCCCTTCCAGACTTGCAAGCTCAAAGAAAGGCAAATGTAAACTGGCTAAGGAGCATCGACAGCATCAAGTTCTGCAGCTGGCATGGGTGACAATGCTAGTGATGATTCAGGAGTCAGACTCTGCATCAAGCCCCAGCTCTTTAGAAGGGAGGAAAAAAAGAAAGTAAAACTGTGTTTTAAGCAGTGAAATCAGCAGGCTCTGGTTGTCAGCATTTTTGTTTGTTTTTAGTGCAAATTTAGTAGTTGTGAATCTCTCAAGAAGTTGCTGGCATCTGGCAATTTCAGGCTAAGACAGAGCCGATGAGGTTGTTTTCACTTCCTGCCATGGTGTCACCATCAGCAGCGTGGCTGCAAACCCTGAGCTCTCGCTCGTGCCGCTCCCAGCGGAGACCACGGCTGCTCCTGCTCCCCAGCCCCCAGAGAGGGAGCGAAGACACAGACAGGGTCATCCGCTCAGGGTTTCGCTGGCACAGCACCCACCTGGTCCTAGAAGCTCCATAAAGCTCACCAGAACTCTAGATAGGGAAAAGCAGTCATGCACTAGCTAGGAAATAAAAGGATGCCCCCTCCCACCAACCCCTCAGCTGATGAGATGCTCCACGGGTCTGGAGAAGGGCCAAGAACACCATAGGGAAGAGGAGAGCCAATTGAGGTGGGAATGATGGTCTGGGACTACCAAGCCCAAGCCGGCAGGAAACACAGAACTTCAGAAAGCATTTGGTTCTGTTCCCCCACAGCTTCAGAGCCCTGAGGGTAACCTGAGCCAGATCAGGCAGCTTTTGCCCTCAAGGTTATGGAAAAACCCAAGTACTGCTTTTCTGCAAGCTGATATTCCCCACTGTCACATGCTTGCAGGAGCTGAGAATCTCCGAAAAAGTTGCACAAGTCCCAGAAAAGTTGCAAGAATTGATACTTTTCATATCTTGAAAAAGGGCAGGAGCAAGGAGCAGGAGGAACAACACCGAAAGCGAGAAGAGGCAGAAAACACGTGACAGCTTGGGGAACAAAGAGATTGGAATATCGGCACCTCAGCTACAACACAGGCGCACCGAAGCTAGAGGAGACCTGAGCCCGTAAATACTGTTCAAAGTATTACAGAGTCACAGAAAGTTAAGGGTTGGAAGGGACCTCTAGAGATCATCTGGTCCAACCCTCCTGCCAGAGCAGGTCCACCTACAGCAGGTGGCACAGGATGGCGTCCAGGAAGGTTGGGAATGTCTCCAGAGTTGGAGACTCCACCACCTCTCTGGGCAGCCTCTGGCAGTGCTCTGCCACCCTCAAAAGCAAGAAGTTCCTCCTCATGTTGAGATGGAACTTCCTAGATTTGAGTTTGTACCCACTGTCCCTTGTCCTGTCACTGGGCACCACTGAAAAAAGCCTGGCCCCTCCTCCTGGCACAATCCCTTGAAGTATTTGAAGTATTTCATAGACTTCATGCACCAGGGCCAGGACAGGAGTAAAACCAGAGGGATTACACACCTTCCAGGTCTGGACCAGCTTGGTCTGCACGACGCTTCCCTCCACTCCCTGCCCGAGCCCCCACGCAGGCAAAACCAGCCGAGGTGTTTCTGCTACGCCGGTATAGGCATGTCCCTACAGCGGTAACGAGAAACACACTTTCCCCGTGAGTCAGAAAGAGATTTAAAGAGTTTTTTTTCACCACACACAGATTTTTTTAGGGTCAAGTCACTCTCTTGGTTAGCAGGTGGAGGAATGCATTAAATCATTCAATGTAAGCTAAGCTGTCAGCATTGATCTGAACAGGCAGGAACATTTGAAATGCAGTTTTCACCCATTTTAAATGTATCATCTTTCATATAAACAAAAAGCGTTCCAAATCTTCTGGCACCAAAGCATACGGACTGAAAACGAATTATGGTACTGCACGCTGCAAAGTTAAAAAGGCAATTTTCTTAACATCAAATTTTCAGCACTCTGCAACTATGTTTAAATGCAGAGGGGCATATTGCTGTGAACCAAAGCCCAACAGTGCCCACATGTCAGTCAAAGGAAAGATTTAAAATGCACAAAATAAATAATAATGATTGCCAAACTCTTCAGGTTTTGCAGTTTACTAAACAGATGCACCAGGTAATTCAATTTAGTGGCTACAAAGGGTATAACAGCTTAATGCAGTTTCATATTTAGCCCGGTGGGTTAACCATAAAAATACAATTTATACTAATGGATATTCTAATCAGGGCAGCTTCCAAAGGGGAGCTGACAATTTAGCCACTTCACTTTCTTACCAGGGCTATTTATTAATGATGCTGGATTGCAGCTCAAGCAGCAGGAATACTGTTCTCTTGATTCAAACAGCAAACACTAGTACTATGAGAGAAATAAATCACTCAGAATTTTCTCAATACCTTCACTGCTTCTATGAAGCTGCCAAGAAAAACCTCCTCTTAAGGAGTACGGTTTCTTTCTGACTACAATTGGACTTTCCTGGGCTATGAGGTCTAGTACTTTGCTATCAAGGGCAACTACAACTGCGGACGTAGTTTTCTCCCTTCCCTTCACTCTAAAACCTCACTGATGATGTGTGTTTTGGGGTTTTTTTTAAAAAAAAGCCTATTTTCCTCCTCAAAGCTTATTTTTGATCTGTTAAAATCAGACCTGGCTTTAATTTGATGCATTTTTAGCAGAAAAGACACAGAGCTGGTATTCCTCCACGTTACATCACTTTCATAACTTCGGCAAACTTCCAGTGAAGATGTGAAGAGAAGGGACGCAGGGAGCGATACCTGCATGGCAGCCCTTGAGACCTGGTGGCATCTAACTGGGTGCCAGAGCCTTCTGTGCTCCTAGGGTAGGATGGTTCGGGGCAGCTGAAGGACCAGGAAAAAAAAAGAAAAAGAAAAAGATGGCAATAGCCACCGCTTGCCAGAATCCTAAGAAAACCAGTGCGAGTCTTTGCTCATGACCCGGGACAGCCATTGATGAGCATCACGCAAGAACAGTTTACAAACAAGCGAGTGTCACATTCACCAAAAAACATGCAAATCCTGCTGGTTAAGCCGAGAACCAGAAGGTTTTCCTACACTGTGTTATCTCCATTGCTTGATCTCCAGATGACCAACTCACATCATATCACTGGAATCTTTTGAAAACCACACCTTGTGCCTTTCTTAAAGCCCCGTCCTTCAGAATAACCTGTGTTTAAAAACAGAGTTTTGTGCATATTGGGGTGGGGGTTTTTGGGGGGGTTGGTTTGGTTTTTTTTTTTGAATTAAGAAAAGACTCAGCCTTTATTAGTTTTCAGAGTCCTTGTCCTGGTGGGCTGGGTGTGTGCACCTCCCTCCTGGTTCTGCAGTGGGACAAGACACAAATGTAGTTGTAGGCAAAGACTATTCATGGTGACCCCAAAAAGGTGAAAACCTCAAAGTCACCTTAAAATACTTCTTTTTTTTTAATATAAAATTGCTGTATTTTCTCTAAGCCAGGATCATGGTCTGCAGGCTCAGTTCATTTGTTCGTGTTTTGGCTTCTGTAGCCCCCAGGAAGACCAGGACGAGGGGATGGTGGCTTTGGTGCAGGAGGTGCCGGACCCAAGCGGAGCACTATGGCCCCACCGCACTGGATCACAAACCAGGGGCACGAGTCTCTCACGTAACAGTGTCAGGGAGGGTTTGGAAGGAACCAGGACGACCCTGTGCATCTCCCAGGTTTTTCCCACTAACCCACCCCTTCCAGGCACTAGAATTAACTTCTGACCCCTAATACTTATTAGACAAAACATCTCCATATAGCCAGTTCCTAGAATTCAAGGACAATGAACCAGACCATAAAAATCATTACATTACCATGAAAATAGTAAGTTCTTATTAATTTTTTTTAATTTAGAGAAATTAATTTAATGTTCTCTTTACCTGCCTTTCTAATTAATTAACTTATTACCTGCAGTGGGCTTGCGTTCCTCCTTTTCAGTAGGAAAAGTGTGAGGCTTTTCAGGTACAGGGCACCCCTGAAAAACTGCTCAAGGAGGCTGAAAATAATGAGGTGTTGATGCTGGACTCCAAGGTTAACATCCTAAATGCATGTAGTACTTCAGTCAAAAATCAATCAGGAAAATGTTAGTGCCTTGTAAAAGAGATTTATTAACTTCTTGCAGTGGCACTGACCTGGGGTGGTAAAAGGGTACCTAGAAGAAGAGGAAAGGGAGAAGCTCGTACAAGATCTACAGGAGAGAGCGGGAACTTTTAGTTCCCAAATTACTAGATGTTTGATTTTGAAGCACTATTAAGACCTCAGGTAGCATGTGCATTTAATGAATCAGTAACATTATATTTTAAAAGAAAGATTAATATCGAGTGACTGCAATGATAACACTTGGTTGTTTGATCCCATCGGCAACAAAATTCGAGGTTCCCCACTGAGGGGTAACTTCTAAGGCCTGAATAATGTTAACTGAGACTCAAGGTATTGCCCTTGCAGCTGCTCAGTGCCTGGCTCACCCTTTCAGAGGTTGCCAATGAGGGCACAGAGAGATTCCTTCTTACACCGACCATGTCTGAAACTGGTAATAAAAGTTATTTATAACATATTTAAAAACAAACAAACAAACAAACAAACAAAAAACCCCGCAAAAACACCAACCCAAAACAAAGACCCCAAACCAAAAAATCGAACCAACTAAGGTTTACATACTAGTGATAAAAGTAACTAAAATGATCTCTGCATTGCATCTCTGTGAATTGTGGATTTTTTTTTGCTGGTAGCAGTATTCTGCAGTAATGGCAGAAAATGTTTCCTAAGGGAGCAATGAGTAGATGCTCAGTGAGTTGGTGTCATCATCTCCCTGCACAGCTCTCCCTGCCTTATGGCTTTTAAACTGATCGACTGATTCAAACAAAGCTGCCCAGAGGGTAAAGGGAATTGTGTTCCTCCTCTTCCAGTGCAAAATGGGCAAATGCCTGGTGGGGAGAGACCTCATACGGCAAAGGGGTGAACTCCCATCCCGTCAGGCACTGGGGGATTCACATGGGAAATGGTTCTTACAGACCTCCAGCAGCTAGACTCCATGAAATGACACGTGGATTTGAAATATATTTCTTAAAATTACAGAAAGCAGATCTTCCTGCCCTGGCAGCTTGCTCTCCACAGAACTGAACCTATTCAGCCTGTCCCTCCATATAGCAGATATTTCGCTTTATAGTTGAGGAAGATCAGCCTGAAGATTAAGCCTTTATTATGTCATGGCCATTCAGTAAGAAAAATAAGGCCAAAAGATGCATCCAAAATGGTTTTCAGTTTAATTTACATGAACTAAAGACCCTTAGGTTAAAGATTCTCACCAAAAACCTCAGCTACTTTGTAAGAGTGGTGTTTGGTAGTTTCTCAAATGCCCCTTCCTAATCACATTTTGGCACGGTGGAAGAAATTACAAACAGCGCTATAAGCAGCTGTGAAGTGTAGCAATTGTTTTAGATTTTCTATGAGTTATTCAGAGATTATGACATCCTTTAATAAAACATGCCACCTGTGACTTATAAAATTAACTCATGTTTTTTCCATGGGAGTTTCCAATAACACTTCATATCCTTTTTCAATATGCATACTATGCTGTCATATGATTTTGCACTAAGTTTCTGTACGTAGCTACGCTTAAATAAAATTACTTTACACTTTGCATTAAATTAAAAAAAAAAAAAGAAAGAAAAAGAGAGGAGTCTTTGAGGATTTTAGTGGAAGTCTGCACGACATAGGAAGGGAAACCCAGGCATCAGTTATCACTTCCCCAATTGTTCAAAAGCAGTTTAGAAAGAAGAAGTCAATAAATGAAGGTTTTAAGCCAGTACCTGTGAGCATTTCAGTAACGTTTGTAGCCAGCTGCAGGGAAGGTTTCATCCTGTGTTTTCCACATCCCTACCCTGACCTTCAAAGGCTGGACCCTGGAGGAAAGGGCTGGGGAAACAGGGATACTGTTGACTTCAGATGGTTCTCACAGACAGCAAGAACCACCCAGGGTTAATATTTTTTCTGAGAAGGAACATCAGAGCCCCTTAGGGAATACAACCATGTTCAACACGTACTACCAAAATTCTCTGTCAGCTGATGGCTCCCTAGTCGTTTCATGCCAGAAGCGCCCTGAAAGAAGAAAAGATGCCAGAGAAAAGCTCCAAGACGCCTCTTCTCTGGGGACAAACCTACTGGGACTATTGCACTTGGAAGCGTGTCATATAAGTTACCCTTTGGAGACAGGGAGCTGAGAGCACATCAGGGAAAAAACACATCCCGGCAGCCTTCAGCTGGGACCTGGACAAGGACAGAGATCCAAACCCGCAGTCACTCTGCCCCAGGACCGAGTCCCTGCAGCTGATGGCAGATCAGGGCTGAGTATATGAAATAACTTCCTTGCAGGTGCAGTTATTAAAAATAAAAAAATAAAAAAAGGAAGTGATAAATGCATGTTAAAGCACCAAGTCTGTTACAGCTGCGGTGCTGACGGGTGGGTAAGGCAGAGCAGGCTGCGTCCCTCAGCCGGGTGATGCTGAGAGACCTGGCCCGGGGAAACGTTCCCAGCCAGTACCTTCAAGTGGCTGTAAGAGTAGATCCTACATGGTGTTTATATAAGGGGGGTTCTTAATATCCAGGAATAACTTGTGTCTCACTGTCTTGTTGTCCCTCACACCCTGATATTCTCATGCAAGAGTCTGAACCTAAATCAGAATCGTCCGTTCACCCAGACCAGTGGCCGAGCTGCATTCCCATCTCCCCCGAAACAGCACAAAATTCAGGCCAGCAAGAAAACCTGACCCTCTGAATACACCTCCACATTTGCAGACCTTTCTGGAAAAAGAGCAGGGTCCATCTTTGCTTTCAACAGCAGTCACTGACACTGGGCCCACTTTTACATCCTTTGGCTCTGATGCAGGTGGTGCTGATGTTTCTTTCAGAGCCCAGATGGTACCAGAATAAAACTCAGGGACTCCTGCCTCAGGGGCTGCATTGACACCTGATGTCCACACAGCCAAACCGCACAGTTTGGGACACTGGAGCCTGTAGGCCAGCATGTCTGTATAGACGGAGGAAGGCTTATTTGATGTATTGTGACATTCTTTCCATAGCCAGGGATGCTGCTAGAGGTTAATTGTCAGCAGCAGTGAAAGTCCATTTGGTACTTGACTCCCCGATCTGACTTTATCGCTATTTATAGACTGTTTGGTGCTTCAGCTACTCGTTTTAGTCTCTTTTCTCCCTTACAGTTTTCCCCTTCCTTATTCTAAGAAGGTTTTGGTTTTCCTGGCACCCTTTTTATCACCCCACCACCTTCTACCCTCTCATTCAAGTAAGTTTATTTAAAACCAAAACACCACATAACTATAAGGGCTCCTGCTTAACATAATGAAGTTATTCAAGATGTTTACTCAACAAAAAATAGACCGTGAGCTCACATTGCTGTTGTAGGTTACAGCTAACTACCGAGTTTACTGCACGTAGCCACAAGGCAAAACCTCTTTGCTCTCCGGTCCGGTCACTCAGGAACCCATCACGTAGCTATAGGTCTGCAGCAGGGGCAGGATCTGTGCCAAAAGGATGCTACAAAGCCAGATGAGTTCCTATACACCAGTCATTATCAGTTCCCCAGCTGAAGCACAGTCTGAAAGCAAGGTATCAGGTGGAGGTTGAGGTTTTCCTCTTAATAAGAGATTTTGTGTAATTAAGTCTCCATAAAACGTAGCCTGAAGTGACTGTGTGACAAGGGGAGATTTGCACTGAGCATCTGTCTGCAGAGCAGCTCGCTCCTGCTGTTTTCCTCTGTAAAAGGCAGGACAATTTTTTTTCCTCTTACACAGCCCAGGAAAAAAAACCCAAACCCAACCAAACCAAAACAAAAAAGACAAAAAAAACCTACTAAGAAGTTAAATAGGGACACCATCAGCCTACCAGCGGCTTCACTATTTCTTGCAACATGTCATTTTCTTGTCTGATTTGTCAGAGAGTTTCCTCTTAAATACAAAAACATAAAATTTAACAGTCTCGCTTCTACCTCCCTTCCCAGGCTCCCGGCAGCCTCTGATAGAGAAATGTCCTCTGACTGTGAGCCACTACAGCACTCACCAACCCTCAGTGGGCATCACTCCACTTTCCTCCACAGGTAATGCCTTAAAACATCAGGAACCATCGGTCTCTTCCTCATAAAGATGATGGAAGTGAAAGACCAGACAAAAAGTCCTGAAGATCTCCCCAAAGGTTAGTGAGAGCCAGAGCAGGACTCAGGGATTCCCCCCAGGCACAGCACGGCTGTCTCAATCTCACTTTAAAAGGGACACCAAAAATTAAATAGCTTTTATGTCTTTGCTAATCGAAAGCCAACAGCACCGTTGGCAGAGCACAGTCCAGCGCTAGGCTGACACTGGATGGCCTGCGCCAAGAAAGTTCAGCTGAGGAAACGGATGTCAAGAGTTTTACCGTGCTTCGGTTTTCTCATCTAAACAACCGTAGCAAATATTTAATGGACTATTTTTCCTTGCATAGTTTTCCTTTTAGAACAGGGCAGACAGCATCGTCCGAATTGGAGCCAGGGAAGGCTGTGTTATCAAGGAGGACAGCAGCCATGCATCAGGAGGTATGTTTTTAAATCACAAGTCCTTTGGGACAGGGATTATCCAATATTAGTTAAAATATACTACCAGCATTTTCCCAATAACACACGGTCAGATGCAAGGGAATTTGCAAAAGATTAACATATGCATTTCATTGATACTGTTGCTATGGCTATTAGCTATACGATAGTCTCAGACCCCAAATTTGCCCGAGGTTCAAGAGAGATTTTTTAATTTTTCCTATAAATATGCATTTTTCACACACAAACACCGCCCTCTGCTGCATGCAGAGATTGATGTTTGTAAGCAGATTTATGAGCGTTGCCCCTGGCAACACAGTTGTTGAAGGTGATAAAAATTCTTATGTCTCTTTGGTTTAGAAAGTGCCAGTGCATCAAAATGCAAATGATTCAGCCTCCTACAAAGGTCATTTGAGGTAAGGGATATGTTTAACTTCTGTGTCTCTGGAAAGAAAACGGTGAAAATTGAACTACAGCGTGTTTCAATACTTCGGGCATATGTTGTGTTGTCACCTCACTGGTTTCTAGGAGTATATTAAGAAGGCTGCTGCCCACTCCTATAACACTTGTGATTTCTTTTATTTAGGAAGGAGGTCAAACTCACACTAAACCAGTATTTTTTATTCCTTGGCAATACACCACCTGTTTACATAGTGAATCCCACCGTGCACATTCACTCTTTTCCCTGGAGGCACATGCTGTTTCTGCTGAGGGAAAGACTTCGTATAAGAAGATACAATTGCCCCAACCTGGCAGAGGAGAAACAAAGCCAATCTGATTACTTTTATTTGCATTTACATCAAGACACTCTCTCCTTCAGGCCAGAGCTGCTCAGTCTTGGCCAGAGCAGTTCATAAGCAGCTGCAAAAATTCAGCTTGCCCACAGCAAAAATACCTATTTCGTCTATCCAGACTGTGGCTCCCAACAGGTAATACCCACGTTTGAAGCTAAAGGAAGCATTTTTGGGGGGAACAGCCCTTCTGAAACATGATTAATGGAAGAGCGGCAGTAGATTACAGCCTGCAGTCCCCTGGGTAGACCTGGTGTCCCTTGGGCGGGCAGTCTAGCTTAGCACAAGGCCCTGTAGATTTGCAAAGTCATTGTTTTCAATTTCCTTGAGAGAAATTATTGGTTTCTGTTTGTCTGGTTTGCCTCAAAACAGATTTAGAGGAAAGCGCCTGAGCTTCACTGACATTAGGCATCACATGTTTTATAATGTTCACAGATGAGAAAAATGCAAAACTAGCTGCACAAAGAGCAGGAGCAGGCACTGAGGTTTCCTATGAGCAGCTCAACTAATTTGCCAAAAGGTCCAATGAGTTTATTGGACTGCTGCTGCTGTGTCTTCACTCAGGACCCCAAGTGGTGCTGGATAAATCCAGAGCCCTTCTCTGGGGCGGGAAATTGGTGGTAACCTCAGCAGCAGCACACCCTCTGCCAAGCTGTGACTTCAAAAAACAAAAACAGAGGCTTGTTCAGCTTCCCAGCCAGAGAAGAGATTCAATAAATATACAGCAAAAGCAAGATCTGCCTCCTAGGAAACTGGCTAAGGAGCCTCTCATTTCTAGGTTACCAAGGCACATGAGACCTGGTGACTAAAAGTCACTGACCGGGCGGCGTTTGCTGGGCAGTGCAAGCAGGGCTGATGCCCTTACGCTACCTCCAGGATGACAGTTGTTTATTTTACACTCCAAGTGCCACAATACACAGCAATGTCACCAGAGGAAAGTGGCTGGGCCATGAAAAAAAATGCCATTTTTCTTTGCTGTTACTGATACTTCCTGGTAAGGACCGGAATGCTTCAGTGAGAAACAGCTCAAAATGACTGCTACCCATTGTAGTGTATTACTGCAATATGCGGGACTATTCATCCCACACTAAAATCAGAAAAAAAATGAATCAACCTGTTCATCTGATTCCTCTGAAATTGCCATTTTGAAAAAAGAACAAAATGGCCTTTAAAATTAACAGATTATTTCAGGAGAGGAAAGTTCTAGCTTCAGTTTATATTGCAGCAGCAGGAAAAAGGAAGCCAAAAACATAAGCAAAGCTTATTCCTTAGCATTTACTCCTCAAATAGTGGCAAGTGACCTAAAGGGAAATACGTTTGTATCTGAAGTAGTGGAACCCATACTCCATAGAGGGAAAAAGACTTTGCAGAAATAAAATTGGCAAAATGAATTACAATATTGGTGTAATCTTCCGATTAGAAGAACGAGCCTGCAGCTCCCAGTGAAGCACTGCACTGACTCTGGAGTCATTCAAAACCCACCTGGACACCATCCTGTGCAACCTGCTATAGGTGGAACTGCTCTGGCAGGGGGGTTGGACCAGATGATCTCCAGAGGGCCCTTCCAACCCCTAATGTTCTATGATTCTATGATTCTAATTACATGGAAGAGGATGGTTTGGAGGGGAGAAAGAGGAGGAATCAACATATGTCAATTTGCTTGACTTTATAAGAGACAAGCTGGAGTTGTATTTAAATAGACATGAGCAGAAAGCAAAAAACATGACCAATTGCATTAAAAAGTTACCCTGATTTGAAAAAAAAAGCAATAAAGAGAGAGAATCTTGGGAGGGATGGTCAATGGGGAAAAAGAAATTTACTTTCTGCAGATATTTTTAGTTAGGTGACATGCCCAGGAAAGGTAGTTTTCATCTCTTCCCCGGACACAAGTTGAGATGAGGACGTAGGAAACTGAAATGCTGCACAAATCCAGGCTGGGCACAGAATGGCTGGAGCAGCCCTGAGGAGTGGGACTGGGGGTGCTGGTGGGTGAGAAGCTCAACGTGAGCCGGCACCGTGCGCTGGCAGCCCAGAACCCCCCCACCCCTGGGCTGCATCCCCACAGCGGGGGCAGGGGGTGAGGGGGGGGATTCTGCCCCTCTGCTCCACTCGGGGGAGACCCCCCCCGGAATACCGTGTCCAGCTCTGGGGGTCCCAGCAGCAGGAGGACACGGAGCTGTTGGAGCGGGGCCGGAGGAGGCCCCGGAGATGCTGGGAGGGCTGGAGCCCTCTGCTGGGAGGATACTGGGAGAGCTGGGGGGGTTCAGCCTGGAGAAGAGAAGGCTCCAGTCAGATCTTCCAGCCCCTGCCAGTCCTAAAGGGGCCTACAAGAAAGCTGGAGAAGGCCTTTTTACAAGGGTGGGTAGTGATAGGATGGGGGTGATGGCTTCAAACTGGGCGAGGGGAGATTTAGATGAGATCTCAGGGAGAAGTTTTTCCCTCGGAGGGTGATGAGCCCCTGGCTGGGGTTGCCCAGAGCAGCTGTGGCTGCCCCATCCCTGGAGGTTCAAGGCCAGGTTGGACGGGGCTTGGAGCAACCAGGTCTAGTGGGAGGTGTCCCTGCCCAGGGCGGGGGCGTGGGAACTAGATGATCTTTAAGGTCCCTTCCAATCTGAACCATTCTGTGATTCTGTGATTCGCCAACTCTCTGAGCAGAAGAGCAGAGCGCTGGACGATGGCTGCTGCAATAGAGCCCAGATGGGTGTGCGGGGTCCTAGTCCCCACACCAGTGTAGGTGCCACATCTCAGCCCCACACTTCCATGCATGGTGATGCCATACAGGAGCACAGCGAGGCCGGCAAGGACAGAAACCCAGCTGAACCCAAAAACTGATGGTGCACATCGATTCCCGCTGCCAACTCACATGAAAGCACGTACACCCCAGTAACCTCCGCCTGCTGGAGTTTCCCTTTCCAAATTAGTTCTCACCAGAGAGAATGAAAGTGGCAGAAGCTGCACAGCAGAGCAAATGTCCTTCCCTGGGTCAGCCCAACCCTTCACTGAGCCCAACACAAAATTTGTCCAAGCAGCTCTGCAGGTTGATCCCTGCTCCTCGGGCCAGCACTCCCTGAGCAGCCCATGTCCACACTGCTGTGGGTGAGCCCCATCAAGGATGGCTTCATGGCAGCACACGTAGGGTGCACCTGGGGACCGCTATAGTAGGCTGGACATGCCAATGTCACGCTTGTCCACTTCATACCAGCACCGGAGCATACCACTTCTCATCATACCATTGACATCAGCTGCGCCCCCCAACATCCCTAAATTCATCCTGGAAGGTACCTGCCATATCCATGGCACAGGATGAAGCATCTTTTCTCAAGGAACCTCCTCAGCTTGAGACATTTTAACAATTGCTTGAGGTTCTTCATGTCTAGGTTTAGACATGGTGTACGATGCATATTCAAAGTTTTCACCTTTGCCGTCAGCACCTTCAGTCTTGGACCAGGTGGTGAAAGGGAATTCCAGACCTAGAAAGCAGACTGGGCCAAAAGACATCAAAACCCCTTGCTGGGGAAAAAAGCCCCAAAACCATGCTACCGGCTAAACTGGATTCCACCCAGAAAATGCACCAGCAGCTCAGCTGCTGTGACAGGGCGAAATAGGATCTATCTGTCCTATCCATCCTGCAGGGATGGGCCAATGGTGCAAGGGTTTTCCCAAAGACGAGGCTGCAGAATACACTAATTCACTTAGAAAGTTCAATTAAACTTCTTGCATCTCATATCTCATGGCAGGGTAGGCACAGAGGAGAAACTGAGTCAAACAGAGCTACTGCAGAAAATCATGCCGATGATTCACAAGGCTGAGTGCCCTGGCAGCAGGACCAAACCTGTGCTCCAGGGTGATATTAGGACATCCTAAGCCACGTGTGCTATTTTTTTAGAGATTACATCCCTCTTAACCAGTGAAGAGTGCCTGTTCTTGCCTGGTGATATCTGTTAAGCTAAAGTCCTTATTTAAACTCACTGAACTCTGTGTCCAGTCCGTCCCAGCACAGCGTTAGGCAGAACTCCATTGCCTGGACTCCATTTCTCAAACTTGCAGGGGGAGCACATGCTATGGCATGAATCCCAGGAAAAGAAAACTCTCCGACAGCCTTTCCCTTCCCCCTGATGCAACCCCTTCCCAGCAACCCCTTCCCAGCCTAAATACAGAGACTGGAGCCAAAGATGGCAACAAATGAGGGCAAATACCACAGCTCGGCTGGGGCAGGGCTGGCACATGCAGGGCCAGGAGCACAGACATACACACAGGCAAAAACCAGCCCCCCAAAATTTAGTAAGTGGGAGAATCCCAGCCCTAAGGAGGGGGAAAAATCCTGGGCTCACACATAGTCAAAATACTTTCTGTTTATGGTACTACTGGAATGAAATAGTACACGGAGTTCCCAAGAATCAGGTTTTAACAGTTCCATTACCATTTCACTTTAATAGCAGTTTTAAAGAGTAGTAGGCAATAAATGCAAAAAAAGTGTTAATGAAACACTAAGGTCACATACTTAGGGTAGTCACAAGTCAAAAAGTGTGAAAGTTAAAAGCTTGATTAACCTTAGGTGTTTGATACACAAATAACTCCCCATTTTTTGCATGCAATGTTTGCATTCGAAGTAATATCCAGTGTTAGTTATCTGGTCAGAGTACTATGAGATTTAAAAATTTAAAAAAAAAAAAAAAATCAAAGAGAATGATTAATAGAATACTACAGATTATTAGAAGTAAAAGTATTTAACTCTCCATCTCCTGTCAAGTAGTCTTTAATGTTGGCAACAGGAGCCTGATAGGTTTCATTTTACGAGAGTTAAAATTTGAATCAACTTGTTGAAAGAGTCAAGTTAATGTTTTGTTCTTGTTGGCCATGGATCATGAAAAATATCTGCACCACAATCTAAATATATGGTTTTCAATTTTTCCTTATTTTGAGGAAGAAAATGGTTTTATTTGACAAAACAAACATCATTTGAAAGCTGTCTCTGCTGCACCTCCTCCTGCCCTGCAGTTGGCTTGTTTATTAATGCAATGCCTGGGGAGAAATACTGTTTATTAAAGAAATAAAAAGAAAAAAAAAAGTTTGACTGGCAGAAAACACTACGCTCAGCCCCCAAAACTCCACAACAAAAATTATTGTGATGAACTTTCACAAACGCCCCCACAGCAGGGAAACCAGCAAAACCAACTTTCCAGCAGCTTCCTCTAGCACTAACCCCTTGAGCTGGAACCAAGATCGCCCGCCCTTGCTGGGCATCCGAGCGGAGCCTCTGCTCCACCTCCCACTCCATGAGACGTGCCCCAGCAAAACACCCTTGGAAGTGATTCCTAACTCATGTCAGGCTGGTGGTACCTGGCTCCAAGAGTCGTTGAGGGGAGAGGGAACAGTGAAAGCTTTGTTTTCTTGGAAAAGCATTGTGAAATGCCCTCGCACCCTTTCCTCCCTCAAGAAAATAGGAACAGAGACACCTGGAGACAGCTGGGATGGGAGCAAAGCGGCTCCACTGATGGGAAAGCAGCTAGAGCTTCGGCTCGGGACTCCGCGACCTTCCTCACTGCCCCGATTGCGACGCAACCTTGAGACTCCCAGGACAACCAGCAGCTCCACTGCGACCCACCGCAGCTTTGCCGAGCCACAGGAGGGGAGAAAGCCACCCCCAAAAGCCTTTCCACCTTCTATGTTGGGGTCACCATCATGTTTGCTTAAGCTTCTTGGCATCATTCAACATTTAAAGCTCAGAGCTAAGCAAAGCAGAAGGGGCTGGGGAAGGAGTAGAGCAGCAAAGTCCTCCTCACCCGTCCAGCAGCAGTTGGGAAGCCGTAGGGGACAGGCAGTAGCACCTCCCTCTTTTTGCAGCCAGGAAACAATGTTGATTTTCCTCGTCAGGACCCAGGTTTGGGAAGAAAAGCTCTGTGAGGCGTAGATGTCTCGGTGTGAACACCCACCGCGGGTGAGGATGGGACACAAAGCACCAGCCGTTTCCAGGAAGGGCCCCTGGGAACGAGAAGCACCTGTGCATTTGCCTACAGCCCCCGGCAGCCCACGCTCCTCTTCTCCAGCTCCCTCTGACTAATACAGAAACTGCCCCTCGGCCGCGCGGGGCAGGAGGCGTTCGAGCAGCCGCACCCCAGCCAAGGCACGGGGCTGTGGGTCCCGCTCCCTGCGGGGACAGGAATGGTGTCCTGGTTTGGTCTCCAGCAAAAGTCATGGGTCTAATTCAGCACACAAACCATAGAGGACCAGGTGGAGAATCAGAATAATAAGAATTCCTTTTTTTTTTCTTTATTCTTTTTTTTTTTTTTACGCTGACCTACAAATATGTCTTCTTCCCTATCTGCCACTTTTCCCCAAATCATTCCCTTGTCTAGTGTTTCCCCAAATGCTTCTATCTGAATATAAATCAGGAAAAAAACCCCACATAAGGACAGCTCTATAGAGCCCACGGCTCTAACGTATTTTTCCTGAAGCGATGCAGCTCCTGATAAAAACTTGCAATAGCTCTGGAAAAATACCTGTAAAGCAAAGTAGCATTTTATTAAGATATATGCAAAAAAATAATAATTCCAAACCATTCTTCCTTACGGCGGATAGCATTTTACCCTCTGGTGCACTATAAGATTATCTTTTCACTTAACATTAATCTTTAACAGGAATTTATATAAAAACAACTTCACTGTATTTAAATGTTTAGTCTGGTACAGGGAAAAAGTATTCTCCGCACAAGCCTATCTTGTTTAACACGTAGCCTTTTCAGTTAGAATAACCAACCTATTTTGGGGAATAAAGAGACGTAGCATATCTTGGCTGGAATTTTATCTTCAACTCCCTATTTAAATTGGCATAAAAATGCCTTTAATTTTGAACAAGCTTTTTTAAAAAAACCCCAAAGCCCTGATAGCCGCCTGAGCCGCTAGCACAGTAAGACTTCAAAATTCTTGTGGTCTGAAACCCGTTCAAAGATGAAATTATTCCAGATTGTTTTATGATGTTAGTCTGCCCTATAAATCTGTGGCGGTGCTACAAGTGCTACAGTAACTCCTCGAGATTGAAGGTGAACAGAGCAGCCAAATCTTCCCTATTTATTTTAGAGAAATGGATGCAGCAACAGTTCAACCTCCTTGAAACAACTGCGAGGGGATAAAATAAGCTGAGGGTCTTTTCACAGTAAATATCCTTAAGTAAAGGGGCTGGACATCTCTGTTAGGATGTCACTTACAATAATGCTCCAAAGAAATTGCTGCTGCAAAAATTGTTAAGAATAATAACGAAAATAAAACAATAGCTGCTATGCTCTACAGAGACATTGGGAATACTATGGGCCAGGAGGGAAAACACTTCTGAAAAAGCAGAGATGGGAGTCACCAGGGCAGGTTTGCCTCATGCTTCTGCCTGACACCGCGGCTGAAATAGGATTTTGTTGTGGGCTGCAACAGGATTTCATTAGTCTGTGTGGGGTTTTTTGCGAAACACGAGTTTGGTATGCTCCTCTCCGAGGGGCTGTGCCAAGACTTTCGGAAATAACATTTTGCTGTGTTTATGGGCTACATATAATGTTACAAAGGTTTATTGAACTTTTGTCAGGGATAATATCTATTCAGCAGCAAATAGTGCAAATAATCAAAAACATTTCTTGAATGCAAATCTTTACCTGCTGTAACACAACCCGAAACATTAACGAACCCATGAGCAAGATGTTCTCCCCTGGCCTGGCAGATGTTGAGCAAATCACAGCGAGAGTGTGCAACACTGCGGTGCAGCTGGAGGGATGCGCCCCGCCGTCCCGAGCACATTTGTGCTCTCCTGGTCACACGTGTGGCGGTGCGAGAGCTCTGCCACGGCTTTGCCCTGGGCTGTCCTGAGGGATTTGGTGGTTGGGTGGAGTGAGGACAACCCTGTTCCTCTGTCTCGTGGGAAGAGGCTGTGCGGGGAGCACGGGCTGTGCTCTCCTGCTCCCTTGAGAGCCTTAAACTCTGTCTACAGTGCTAAATCCAGTGAGATCCTTCAGGGCAAGGGTTGTGGTATATGGATGCAGGGAGACCAGGCAAATTCAAAGCTGGTGTGAAATTTTTCTTCCCCGTGTTCAACAGACCCCAGCCAAGCTGGTACAGCAGCTTTACTCGTGTCTTTTCTTGCTTCTGATGGAGCACCTCGCCGTTGCTTCCTCAGGTTTGACCGGCAGAGCACTGCAGTGATTTTATCATGTGCAGCTTTTAAATTCCTGTATTGTTCACACCAGTGACACTTAGAAAGTGCCCCTGCAGAGATGCTCGCCCACGATGCACGGCAAGGAAAGTACCACCCAGGCCACCAGAGAGCTGCTGCAACAAGGTCTGTGGGATCAGGAGGAAGAAAATGAACCAAATCCAGTTGGCTTCCATGTCTTGCACATTCACTAGCCCTGCCCAGCTCTAGCCTAGAAATCATCTGGTTTTTCTGTCGCATTGTAAGTGGGGAAATTCCCTGCAGCTCCTTTTGTTAAAGTTCGCAGCCTCACACCCCTTTCCAGTTACAGCTGATGACTGAAAAAAATCCCAGTGGCATCTCATCCATGTTCACATGTATTTGTTCATACATAAAGGTTAGGTGGAAAAGTATGTGTTTCAGGAAACATTACGAAATACACGATAATTTCTGAAACATTAGTCCAGACCACACATCCTCTGCCTGGTTCAGGCTCCACAGGAGCCACCCAAACATGACTTTGCTTGTCCTGAAACTCTGCAAAGGGACAGAATCATGGCTGTGTGCTCCAGCTTCACAGAATCACAAAATGGTTTGGGTTGGAAGGGACCTTAAAGATCATCTAGTTCCATCCTCCTGCTCTGGGCAGGGACACTTCCCACTGGACCAGGTTGCTCCAAGCCCCGTCCAACCTGGCCTTGAAC
>VZSF01005017.1:121418-170650 GCA_013398295.1 Chionis minor
CTGCCCCCGCTGTGGGGATGCAGCCCAGGGGCCGGGGGGGTTCTGGGCCGCCAGCGCACGGTGCCGGCTCACGTTGAGCTTCTCATCCACCAGCACCCCCAGCTGCTCTCCAGCCATTCTCTGCCCAGTCTCCCTCACCTTTCTTCTCTTTCATGGGCTGAAGCTTCATCTTTGCAGCTGAATCTCTCCTCACCACTTTCTCATGGCCCTGATATCTCAGGAGCCACCTGCCCCACAGTAAACCTCATGGTCTTTATTCCCTGTGGGAGAAAAGAGGGAAGACCCAGCCATTTGGGATCCAGAATGGAGCTTCCCTGCACGGCAGGGTCACTCACCTGAAGCTGCGTCTTCGAGCATGCAGACAGCTCTGCTCACTGCAGGTCCTCTCCGTGGAGGCACCAGCTGGGACGGCATTCCCAAGCCACGGAAGCTCCCATGTCCCACGCGCTCCTTTACGCACCTCTGTATTTTCTCCAGCTGGGAGATGGATTACACATAATCCACACATTAAGAAAGGTCCATGTTGTTACATTAAAATCCTGCAATCCTAGGCCACAAGTCATTGCCATTGGACAATCACTGGGTGGAGGGGAAATCAGTGGAACCCGTATTTCACCTGCAATCTTTTCCCCTGCCTTTTTACATGCTGGCATTCATTTGCCATTGTTAATTACACGCTGGAGTGTATGTGCAGAGCCCCTGAAATGGAGGAAGACATCATTTCCCAAAGGAAATGCCACATTTTCACTGGCACCGCTGAATGGAAATATTTTCCAACTGTGCAGAATGAACATAATTTAATTTTTTTTTACAAGGCAGCTTTTCCCAGCCTCCCCGGAGTCGGCAGGGCTGAGTGAGCCCAACACAACCCTGCGCTTGAGCACTTGGCATCTTGTCTTTGTCCTACAGCCACTTCGCCCACCTGCCCTTCTCCATCTCATTTTTGGGGACTGACTCTAATCCTCCTCCTGCTGTTGGAGGCCAATACTACACCACCACCCCATCCCCCAAATTACTGGTAATTTGAGGATATAAGGGAGAGAAGAACTGAGCCATTCACTGAGATTGTGGCCTGCCAATACCCTCTTTGTTGGGGGTTTTTTGGGACGGTTTGTCACTCAGTACCTGCTAAGTGCTCTTTGAGTGCTCAATACAGCAAGCATGTGCCCAGCCCCTTCCCTGCTGGATGTTTTCAAGGTCTCTCTAAGGTACATTTGCTTTGCCTCCTCCCAGCCGACGCATTATCATAAATAAGAATATTTTTGCCAGATTTTAGCATATATAGTATGCATTTGTAGTTGAATATTGTAAGCTGAAGTGTTGCAGGAAAGAAAGTACACATCTTTGTAACAGTGTACGCTTGTGGAGTCATTGTACTGCATACACACAACCACAAAATGCATTAAAAATGTATGTTTTGTTAGGCATTTACCTTTCCAGAAGAAGAGATAGAGCCAAAAATGTTGTGGTATTACTTTATTATGTGAAGTTTTGCGTTTATTTCACTTGCACATATATGAACAACACAGGGACCAGAATGTCTTTACTCCTAAAATGGCAAATCCCACCGTGCCTGAATTATCTATTTAATGAATCCTTTAACCTACAACAGATCATATATAATGGGAAATGATGTCATCTGAGTCATTAATCTGTTTGTTTCTATTCCAGGATAGTAACGAGAAGTCAGAGACAGCACTAAAAAAAAAAAAAAAAAAAAAAAAAAGCCAGCCACAACACCCAGCTGCTTGCTAAGCTGGCAAAGTGCAAGCACAACNAGAAGTCAAAAACAGCACCAAAAAAAAAAAAAAATAAATAAAAAAAAATTAAAAAATCCCTTTCTGGTATTTGGGGAGCTCTGCTTTCCTCTGCATGAAAGATGGACTGAAAAACAGTTTTGATGTAATTTCGCATGGCCAGTTTTTGAGCCCCGTGAGCCTCCAACATAATTTCCCTGCAATGAACCCTTAAAATGATGCAAGGGAAATTTCAGGCTGAAGCGGTACCTTCATCTGTAAGGACACGCACAGACTAGAAAATCAGTTAAATCATTGATCAAGATCATTTAAAGTTCCTTAGGAGGGCAGCTCCAAGTACTCTTGCAGTGCCACTGAAGGTGTAAAGCAAATTTTTGCTATGAGAATTAGGGTGCTGCAGCCCCACTGCAAGGGGATGAAAAGGCCCTTAATCGTCTCTGCTAATGGGTTTCAGAATGATGAGTGGCTCGCACTTGCTTTTCAAGCAGGAAGACATCTATAATTGTGAGACTTATTAATTTTATTTAAAGTGCTAAGGCTGACATCCTGGAACTGCGGTCTCTTAAAATCTCCTTAATTGTTGTACAGCAGCTTTAAGAGCACTTTAAGATGTCTCTATTTACAAGTTTAAAAAAAAAAAAAACAAAAAAAAAAAACAACAAACCAACAACCCTATAGGATTTTAAATCTTCTAGCAGAATTTCCATTCATGTGGGTATTTACCAGAGACCAGGTTATATTTCCCCTTGGATGAAAATGCATATACAGTCAAGAGACTATTCCCTACAGTACTCAGCAGAAGTAAGTCATAAGTCCAATTTTGAACAATATAAATCAACTTCTTTGTTTCTGTGATTCCATATGGTGAACAGAATGAGGCGTTTGTTGTTAGGCAAAGAAGCAGCAGGGCTAGAACTTAAGATATTAATAGGTTACATGATATTTACTTAATCCCTCTTTTATTTTGAAAACTGCTGTATATTTTCAGATTGCGAAAACCCAAGTGGAGTCTCTTCTGGTTTTGGTTGACTTAAACATGTGTGAGCATTTCCTACATTTCCCTCCTGAGAAATCCACCTCAGTATCTCCAGAGGTGGCTTTTGAGACACTAGGAAACTCAGAGTCATCACTGTGGGGACAGAAGGGGACAGTGCCTTAAGCTGGTCGCTACCTTCCAGCTCCTCTTCATCAAGGTCCTGCCCAAATCTCAGCCCTTCACCTCCATGAATTGTTCTGCTCAGAAAATGTGCCACCAGCTCGCAGGGAAATCACAGAACCACAGAATGGTTTGGATTGGAAGGGACCTTAAAGATCACCTAGTTCCATCCTCCTGCCCTGGGCAGGGACACCTCCCACTAGACCAGGTTGCTCCAAGCCCCGTCCAACCTGGCCTTGAACCTCCAGGGATGGGGCAGCCACAGCTTCTCTGCGCAACCTGAGCCAGAGACTCACCCCCCTCACAGGAAAGAATTTCATCCTGAGATCTCATCTAAATCTCCCCTCTCCCAATTCGAAGCCATCACCCCTCCTCCTATCCCTACATACCCTTGTAAAAAGTCCCTCTGCAGCTTAAGACAGGTCTACAAAATGCCCATCTCCCCCAGCAGTTCCCTGGATTGCTGCCCTCTTACCACATTTCTGCCTGAAAAAAATAATATCTCACCAACAGGAAAAAAAATAAAAAATGGACAAAGCCTCTAACAAAGGAGGAAAGGGCAGTTTCCCAGTCCAAAAGCCCATTTGCCCAAAGACCTGCACATCTTTCTCGTGTTTGCAATGGGGCTGTTTTGTCCATTGAAGTTGCCTGTTTGATGCAAATCACTTGCTGCTGCTCTTGGGGATCCACTGGCCCCGCGGAAGCTTTATTTAGCCTGAGCTGTTGGATGGACTCAGTGTGCCATTCCTCGCTTATACACCAGCACAAATCAGGAAAACCAGGGATACCAAGCCCAAAAGACTGATGAATAAGCTTCTAGGACCTTGAAAATTTTACAGGCCCAAAATGTGTTAAGAAAGCGAGGGGAGGGCACTGAGGATGCGGCCCCCAAATTGTTCAAACGTGCATCAAAAGGGACTCTTTTTGTGCCTCCCATTAGGATCTGTGCTGCAGGATGGAGGCTGGGAAATTGATTTGTGGAAGCCACATATTTGCGAAGAGACCTCTAAAAATGTTATTGAAAAATGTCTTCATTCCCCAAAGCCTCGCTATTATTTTAAAGTATAAATAAAAATAGCAGTATTTTCTTACACTGGAGAGCTCTAAAACTTTAGTTGGGAAATACGAAATCCTATTCTGCAACTCTAAAATTATGATTCATGGCTCTCCTTCCAGCCTCGGAGCAGTTGTGTGACATAAAATGTGAAACTAAGCGGTTGCTTTTCATTTAAAAGGTCTCATTAAGACCAAAACCAAGCTTCTTCAGCCCCATAACAGCTCGAACATGTCAAACCTAATAGAACCTCTCCGCCGTGGGGTGCCTTTGGAGGACACCGCGATATCAAAAGGATCCTGCTGTTTTGCAAGACCAACACACTTCTTTCTCCCAAAAACATCATTCCAAGGCCCCAGTTTAGCAGAGGACTTAAGCCTGTGTTTACATCCATTTATCTGCTGCAGAGACACTTACACATCTGCTAATGTCCCGCTGAAGCTGACGGCACTTAAACCTCTACATAAAATTAAGCACTCCGTCAGTGCGCTGTGGAGATGAGTTGCAGGATCAGCGTCCCCATCCACTGTCCTTAATTAAGAGTTTCTCTTGATTTTAATGGGTGCTGCACCAGGCTCTGGCATGCTGTGCTTGATTTTGATTTCATGGTCATTTTTTGGTTTAATAGCCCTGTGGAGATCTCTCACCCTTCTCCGTGTGACACTGCTCTTCCTATAGATGCAACTTGTTATATTGCATAAAAAACACCGCACTTATGCCCAAATTCGTGCAATTTATTAGTGACAGAGCTGGTGGCATCCTCACGGCTAAAACTGCTCAGAGCTCCTGATCATAAACCTCTGCCTATTATGACTTTACCAAAATGCAGCTGTTCTGCCTGAAACTTCAAATAGGATTTCTGTTAGGAGACGGGATTCCATTTGTTTTATAAAATAGCTAATTACACGCCGACATTATTAACAAGACAGCAAGGATGAAAAAGTGAGCGGTGAACAGCAAATGGTATATCTAATGGTGGCTCTGCTTTAAGCGTGATCTATAGAAAGACACATTTAGTGAAGTCTGTATTTCATTGGGGAAACAGCCTTGTCTGGAAAGCAAAATTGTGAATTTTTGACTTAGTTTTGACCCTGGCTCAACACCACTAAAATAGCTGTGATAAAGGAGAGAGTGCTGAGTGGCATATTTGGTTAGGACAACATAGCAAATATTATCTTTGTCTTCAGCAGTGAAGCTTTTGCACATTTCTCTATTTGGAAATGTTTCGCTTTTTCTTTTCTGGCCAGCCTTTCTGCAGCAGCTCTCGCTTGGAGTTCCTATTTGTCAATTGTCCCATTTTTGGTTACAAGAGCTCTGAGGTTTCAAGCTGAAGATGGGAAACTTGCACTTTTGTGGTTTGGGGTGTATGAATGTGAAAACCAGGGGATTTTCGCTCTGACCCTGAGTCCCGCAGCATTCCAGCACGTCTGCCTGATCCCGGCAGTGTTTATGTCGGAACTGAGCCACCGAATACCAGGACACCTCCTCTTTCTTGCTTTTATTTTTATTTTTCTGGCTGGTCCTGCTGCCCATGAGATCTTGCAGAATAACAGTCAAAGACAGCAATGCCCGAGAGCAAAAACAAGGTAATTATACAGTAAGTCGGCCCTCACATAACTTGTAAACTTTATGATCTGGCACTTTTATGACGTATTTATAACCCAAGGAAAATGCCTAACTAGAGAGAAAACCCCAGCAATTCTGCAATGGGCAATTATGGGTATCAGTAAAATAAGAGATTTCCAAGAAATGCCTTTTGTTTTCCTTCTTCTCGTTATCCACTGCAGAGGATTACATCGGTGGAGTTGTATTTCTTACTCTCCCTTTGTCTGTTCTATTGAAGGAAAAGGTTATTTTTTGACAACAGGCAGTAAAACGAAAGTTGATGAAGCCTGATCCGAACAACCCACGTGCCATCCAACACATTTCCCTCTGGCCTGTTTTCTTACGGGGTTGCTCGGCGCTGAATTCCTCCTTTCCCGGATACCTGCAGCATATTTACCTCATTTCTTTGATGCCAATAATCTGATATTTGAAATACATGAAAATAAATCAGGCAGAAGATAGGTGAAGTTATTTTCTAGGCGCTGCTCAGGCTGTATTCCCATCCAAAACAAGTGCTAGTGATGGTCTTGGTGACCACAACCATCATCTCGCACTAATTACTCCCAATTGCTCCCTCTTCATGGATGGGAATTTCAAAGTGAGTAAAGGAAGAAGGGCCAGATCCAAAGGGGCAGATCCTGGGACACTTATCTCAGAGGAGTAAACCTGCTCTGTTTACCCCACCCCCGCGCAACCGGTGATGATATTTTAAGGCATCTTTTTCTGAGATTGCAGATCCCTGTCCTAAGCCGAAGAGTCCGGCGGAGCTTCTGGCGTTCATGTGGTTAATTGCTCCACAACCTGTGCTTGTATCCCACTGCGCTGGGTGGTCGGAGTCACTTCCATGGGTAGGATTTTTCTGTAGCTCAAGTGGTTGGGACCTAGAATTTTGGTGGCGGAGGTTCTGGTTTCAGTATCCACTGATGAGGTTTGTGTGTTAGTGTGCATGGGGTAACATCCACCGATGAAATGAGCTTTTTTTTGTGCCCACAGGTGCTGAGATTAATTGCGCTGACACATTTGGGTTCCATTCATGTCTGGACCAAGCCTGCATACGCTGTGTTGGTGTGCTGACTGTCACGCTGAAAGTGGTGACTCAATTCACACGCTTAAAACCACACACTGAGGTTCTTCAGGGCTGGACCCGGCACTGCCTGGTGCCACGTGCCGTCTCCTCTGTTGAAGCCAGTGGGGAGCCAGGATGCTCTACATCACTCAAGAAGCTTTTGGCGTCTCTCAGGGCTTATATTGCAGGCCAAAGCTCTCTGGCTGCAGCCCGCAGAGCTGCTGCTGTCAGGATGATGGACCATCTGCCGGTTCCCAACTGGTGACGCTTCCTGCTGCAGTAACTGTAGCCCAGTCTGGGCTTATTTCAAGGTTTCCAGATGCTTTTTTGCATTAACCACGGTAATAAAGCCCTTCTCTGTGCTTCAACTCTGCGCTCCTGAGCTTTGTCAGGTGCAAGTTGCGTTGCTTCATCCTTGATCTGATGCGTAGGTGGCACCAAGAGCCTTGATGGAGTAAACCTCCTAGATCATAGAATCATAGGATCATAGAATGGTTTCGGTTAGAAGGGACCTTGTAGATCATCGAGTTCCAGCCCCCCTGCCATAGGCAGGGACACCTCCCACTAGACCAGGTTGCCCAAGGCCACATCCAGCCTGGCCTGAAACACCTCCAGGGATGGGGCCTCAACAACCTCTCTGGGCAACCCGTTCCAGTGCCTCACCACCCTCAAAGGAAAACATTTCTTCCTCATGTTTAATCTAAACCTGCCCTCTTCCAGTTTAAAGCCATTCCCCCTCGTCCTGTCACTACATGCCCCGGTAAAAAGTCCTTCCCCTGCTCTCCTGTAGCCCCCTTTAGGTACTGGAAGGCCACAATAAGATCTCCCCGGAGCCTTCTCTTCTCCATGATGAGCATCCTGGAGCAGTTAATGGAAAAAGGGCTGCCCTCAGGGAGCGGGGAACCTCACTGGGCCATGAAGAGCCCAGACAGAAAACGGGAAGGGGGTTACCTGGTGAGGCTCCTGTCCAATTAAAGTGAATTTATTGTCAAGTTTTTTCCTTACTGCTGCTTGGTTATTAATTGTTCATGTAGCGGCGCACTCAGGCTGCTGTGCAGGGAAGGGGTGCTGGAAATGGCTGAGACGAGGAGAGAAGCTGGGTCTGAAAAGGCCATTTCTGTGCGAGAACTCAGAAGTGCTCGTCGCTGTCTCTGCTCTGCAAGTGCTGGCAGGAAATTCCGGCTCGTAGAACAAGGGCGCAAAATGATGGCAAAGAAAAGTAAAATGCAGAGGGTCAATGGGTTCCTAAATTATAGTGATGTGTACATTTGAAATGCTTGCAGGAAAGGAGACACCATGGGAATGTAAATTTGCAAAACGCTGTTTAGGAATTGTGAGCTATTTTCTCTATAAATAGAAGCAATTTTCTGCTTCGTATTGAAACACAAAAAAATGCTGTCTCTTTGGATAATCACTGGATGCTTTTCTGCCCACAACCTGGTCATACCAATCCCCTAGATATTTTTTAAGGAAACCCACCACTGAATACATGGAATCAGTGAGTCTGCTCCCCCAGGAGAGGGACGGAACTGAACTAAGAAAGATGAAGGGGAAAAAAAAGAGGGTAAACATTGGAATAGGGGCAGAGGGAAGCATCTGGCAAATTATTTGCCGATCAATTGCCGAGAAGTTGGTGCTTCTCATCCTGTGGATCGGCCTCTCTCGCCTGTGTTCCAGAGGAATAGCCTGTTAAAATCGCAGTGTTTTGGGAAGAGAAAATCAGCCTCTTTGCGAAGTCCCACTGAACACAGCCCAGTGCTGCCTGCGTGCTTGCACTCACGAGAGGGCTCCCGGCTGGGATTTCAGGGGAAGTGAGGGGAGCTGAAGTATTCAGCTCCTATGGAGCTGAGCATTCCCACAGCTCCCAAAAATCTCCCAGGCCACAGAGCTCAGACCTTTGCAAGCTCAAGCTTGACTGTTAAGGAAATGCCAACTGCAAGACATGAAGCCTGACGTGCAATTCGGTGGTTGCATAACTTGGGCTCAGCTTACAAAGCTATTACAGCGCTTCTGTATTTTCGGTAATCAACTTTGAGCTAAATCCTGCAGCCCCAGCTCCGGCAGGGCTCCTTGTCCGGCTTCAGGGAGAGCTTGTACGAGGGTAAAGCTCCGAGTTAGGGAGTTGAAGACAGTGTGTGCATTCAAACCCAACACCAGTGACACTGCCGAGCAAAGAAGGTTTTTTGCTATTTTATTATGTCCTCCTTTAGGCATGGAAGAAGAAAACCTGGGTTTCCAAACCCTCTCCTGCAAAACAAAATATTTTCAAATTCGGAAAGAAAGCAGCATTCATCAAGCCTTGTGCAACATATCAGAGAAAACCCAGAGCTGCCCTGACAACATCTGGCCCCGTGCCACGGGCTCGCAAACACCACTGCCAACACTTGCAGAAGTGGCTGGGACTTTCAATGCCTTTTTATTTAGGTGGCTGCTCTGGGCCATGCTATATATTAAGGTTCCATTTATAGATATTTTACAAAGTGTTAATAAATTTACAAAGTGTTAATAAACATGGGTAATTATTTGTTAGTGTTTTTGATAGAATCCAAGAGGGCAAAAACTCCCTATAAATGATCTCTAATGCTGGTCTCAGATGAGCACATAAAACATGTCTAACACAGACATGTCTGTAATGTGGTCAGAACATCTTTTAATCATTAACTCTTTATAACCCATTTAAAAACAGGACAAATATAATCCGTCTCTTGAATCTGAGCAGCCTGGTGTTCGGTGGGTATTTGCACTGCTTGAAAATCAAGGCTCTGGGGAGGCTGTAGGAGACCCAGCACAGTAAGTGGAGCTGCAGGAGTCACAGAGGGGCAATGGGATTTTGGTAGGACATGCCCAAGGAGGGGACTCAGACGTGACTGCCTTATTTAGAGCATGTCCAGCTCAGGGGTTTCTTTTCACTCCATGTTGTCTCAACCCCACTTTGCTCCTGGGCCCCCAGTGGTGAATCCTGCTCTGCTCAGAGCTCTCTAGAGCCTACCAGCCTGTCGCCTACAAGAGAAAATCCAGGAACAGCTGCCAGGATAGTTTTCCCCTTGAGCTGCCCCATACAGGCAACATAAATGGGACCACCCCACCTCCAAGAACATCCCCAAAGGACTTGTAACCCCACATGGCCTTGCGTCAAACACCCCAGTGCGGGCATGAGCCATTGGAGCCATGCTGGGCAGAACTAGCTCTATACACCTCTGGTATTATTCCAGCCCAAAATAATAAAAAACAGGCAAAGAAATCACAGCTACATGTATCAGACTCCAACTACACAGGCAGTGTCAGGCCATAAGCATGAAGGTGGCTGAGCGCTTGGGGAGGCGATGCATTGGGTGTTGCAGGACATCTGCCGTGGTGTGTCCCACCGGTGGCCCCAACGCAGAAGATGTGAGACCATCACACCTCCAGGGTGACCCAAGGCTCTCTCCCAAGTCAGTAAATGAGAGGCAAACCCTTTCCTGCCTTTCCTCCACTCCTGCTTCAGGTGCCCCTTCAGAGTTTGTCTGTCTGTATTCACACACCTCAAGCATCTTGGACTCCAGAAGTCCATTGTCCTTTTCAAGCATTGCTTACAGCTAGTGATACCTGTAAAGCAGCCATTCCTGGGAGAGGTGAAGATGCTGAAAGGCAGAAGTGAAACAGCTTGTCCGAGGCACACATAGCAGAGCTGGGGTTGCATCTGTGCTGCCCTTCCTACACACTTATTAACAAACTTCGCTTTTCTGGAGCTTGCTTTTCTATCAGATAACTCCATTTCCTTCTGATTTCACTCACATGTAACAGAACTCCTTCCCTGGGGAAAGCTGACCTTCCTTTCAGCTTTCCAAGAAGTGTGTTTTTCTAATTTTGTGCTCCATGCATATGGTAAGAATTTGGTTTTAAGGAATCTTGTTGGTTTTTTTCAGTTTTGAAGATGAATGGTCTTCACTGCCCAACAGAGACTCATTCGTGCCAGAGTTGTTGAATGCCTTCCCATAAATGCAAGTGACATCTTGGATTATAATGATCCCTTTGCAATGGGACAGATTTTGGTTTTAATGCATCCTCCATTTCCATGTTTGTTGTGCATGGCTCAGTGCCTCTACGGTATGAAGGGCTGTATGTAGACAAGAGAAGTTGTGACATTTTCCTGCGCAATATCCACATGGCTTCATGAAAGGTTGACGACGCAAAGTTTCTCCGTGATGAATGGGACCTCAGAAATTCTTCAGGAGCAACAGGCATTTCACAGCGGGGAGCTGATGGCGTCTGAGGGGCTGGATGTCGGATTCCTCAGCCCCGCACGATCTGTGTCGCACAACCCAGCAGCTCTACTGGTGCAGCTGGAGGTACATATAGCAAACTCCGCTGACAGGAGAGGATGAGGTAGGTGTCCCCTACTCCTTTTTCTTGAGAGCAGTGCAAGCTTATTCCCATCTAAGTATTTTCTGCTGGTTTATGCCGTCTCATCTAAAAATTGACATTAAGGTCCCTGCACAACATTTCGGAGGCGCCTCTCTAGCAAATGAGAATGTAATTAATTACTTTTAAACAGGGCAACGCAGTTAACTAGATTTAGGAACAAGAGTTGGCAGGCTCAGATCTCCAGCCCTGCATTGAGTACATCAATTTTACACATGCCAGCAGAGAATCTGGGAGACCAGCTATTCTCTTGCTGCAAACCAAGTGATGTATTTCTGCCCCTGGGAGCCCAGAGCCCAGCAGAGCCCTGGCAGCGCAGAGGGTGCTGCCCACCTTGTCAGTACTGCATCTCCCTGAACCCAGAGCCTCGGTGACAGGGCTGTGGGAAGAGCCTGTTTTCAGCCTGGGAGAAGCTGCAAATCTCCCATGAGACTGAATAAAAAACCATCAGGACTCTGAACCTTTGCACCGGCAGCAGGGAAGCAACTGCAAAACTTCTTGGGGTGAAATCTTGGCCCCTGTGGAAACAAGGGGAAACTCCCTTTGATTTACGTGGGGTTTGGCTTGCTGCCCTCAGCCCCGAGCTTTGCTGGATTGCAAAACTCATATCATCTTTCCACGGTGGGGAAGAAAATCTTCCCAGCTGTTAGGATAATCTCCTGCCTTTATGCCGTTCCCCTCAGGGGCAGGAGCCAGAGCTGCTCAGGAGGGGGTTCCACTTCACTTGGCAAAGGGAGGACAAAATAAGGGGGGAAGGAAAGAGAGAAACAAGAAAAGGTTTTCACAGTTGCAAAAAACCAGCTTGAAAATACAAAGTGCACCCTAGTGACCCAAGAGAGCAGCTCCTCAGTGCAAACAAACTGAAGAATTCAGCATGTATCCATGAAAAAACACAGTCCAAACCCTTTCCACAGCTCACATGGCTATTTAAGGCAATCCCCGACTCCCATAAAGGAGTGCTGTGTGTGTGCCTGTCACACTTGGGAGGGTTGTGACCATCCCCTGCGATGCCAGCCCTGCCGCTCGCCCACACAGTGTGTGGCTGCACACAGCAAGGAGGGCAGCGTGTCCTATTTCAGACCGGTCCCAAACTGCTGCTTAGAAATCCCAGCAGCTCCAAAAAAACTGCAAAGAACTCCAGCAGTTTGTGGACGGAGCACCGCCGCTCCGCCGCCGCAACCCAAATGGCATCCCCTTAGCAAGCGCTGTCCCCCCTGCCCTGGAGAAACATGACCCCAGGAGAAAAAAAAAATAAAACAAAACCACCACAACTCTCTCTAACAGGAGGGGTGAGGACAGCCAAAGTTCAAGAAATCCCCGCGGGTCCCCGTGCCGCTGCTCAGTCGTGGCACGCACTCGGCCGCAGTGGCTCAGGGTGCCAGCAGCGAGGCTGGCGCTTGTGCTGACATGAAGCAGCTGGGTGCTGTCCTGCTGCCAGCTGCCTGCGCCCGCCCCGGGAAGGAAAAGCGGCAGGCTGGGTCTTGAGCTCTCGGGGGAAACACGTTGCGTTTCTCTGTCTTCTGCAGCCCGCTTCATGAGTTACGGGGTGGACTCCCTCAGGCTGAGAGAGCTGGGGGGGTTCAGCCTGGAGAAGAGAAGAGAAGAGAAGAGAAGAGAAGAGAAGAGAAGAGAAGAGAAGAGAAGAGAAGAGAAGAGAAGAGAAGAGAAGAGAGAAGAGAACTTAGAGCCCCTTCCAGTCCTGAAAGGGGCTCCAGGAAAGCTAGGGAGGGACTCTGGATCAGGGAGTGGAGTGAGAGGATGAGGGGTATTGGCTTCAAACTGGAACAAGGGAGATTTAGATGAGATGTCAGGAAGAAATTTTTGCCCGTGAGGGTGGGGAGCCCCTAGCCGGGGTTGCCCAGAGAAGCTGTGGCTGCCCCATGCCTGGAGGTTCAAGGCCAGGTTGGACGAGGCTTGGAGCAACCTGGTTTGGTGGGAGGTGTCCCTGCACAGGGCAGGGGGGTGGGACTAGGTGATCTTTAAGGTCCCTTCTAACCTAAAATGTTCTATAATTCTATGATTCTAACTTTTTGCAGTGCAGATGAAAGGCACCACAACCTCTCCGAGCTGTCAGAGTTGGTGAATCCATGCACGTCCCCAGCACACAGCACGTTTGTGAAAAGTAATGAGTTTTGGTTTGGAAATGGGCTGTCAGCAACCTCTTTGCACCACCAGAAATCGCCTCCCAGGGCACGGCATTTCCCCGGGCATCAGTGCAGATAACTGCATGGTCGTCCTGCCCCCTTCCTGCCCGGCAGAGTGTTTCCTCCAAACTGGTGATGTCATCATCATTAATGGGCTTTAATTGTGCCTTTCCACTTAGAAACAATAAGCTGAAAGCTCATTACACACCGGCCTTGCGGCTATTGAGAACAGCTCTGGCTCCTTAAAAACTCTTTGACTGTTAGAGTTTTTCTTTAGAGCACAAGAAAAGGAACGTGGAGTCGGACCAAGGGTACGTCCTGCACCAGGAGGCAGGTGTGGGTGCTTGGGGGTGAACGGGGAGAAGAAGGAGGTGGTTCCCAGGCTAATTTCCCCACTGGTTTGTGTCTCTTTTGCTGAGTCAGAGGTGGGGTCTTTGCGGTTCGCAACCCTAAATGCATTTCTTGTGAATTTTTCCAGTTGCCCTCTGAACCCATGTAAACTTTCAGCACTCGCAGCATCCCAGTTGTGCTTGGAGGCTTTCCAGCAGCTCCTCGCTGGGAGCCGTTCACCTCCGTTTCCCTCCACTGCCATCGCCTGAAGGATCCTCTTTGAGCTGCTGATGAGGGAGAGGGTTGGGAGAAGGACTGCAGAGACACTGGAAGGGGCAGCGAAATGGGGAACATCTGGTGAAAAGAGATAGAAATTGCTAAACCCACCAGCTCAGGTGTGGGGGGGGTTCATTTCGAGCTTACACAGGGTCACAGTGGATCTGGGGAGGAGCAAGAAAGCCCTGTGTAATGTCAAAAATAAGAAAACTAAAGTAGGGAGCTCGTAGCTGCTTCTTTTTCACCCTCTGGTGTCTGGGAGTTGTCTCAGGCGTGAGGTCCCTGGAAAAGGCCCTGGGAAATGCCTCTCCCTCTCCTGGGGGAGATGTGCTTCGTGCCAGCTCCCCACAGCAAGGCTGCAGCCGTGCCAGGTGCTGCACAGGTCTGGGGCTGAAGCAGATCCAGCATTTAGGGACTGCAGGATATTTTCCTGAACCTGGAATTTGGTCCAGGGTGACACTTGCCTTGCTGAAGGCTGCAGGGGCATTCACAGCCTCCGAAAAGATCTCAGCATCCACCATCTGATGCTGGGCCAGCCTTTGGCTGTGCTTCTGCTGCATCTTGGGGTAGCGCAAGTAACAGGGCTGGCATGTTAGAGGCACTGCTGCAGCATTGCAGCCTGCCTGGACCCTGGAGAAGCCTCTGGCGTTGCACCCCGTGGAAATGGACCTCCTGCTGGCAAGGCTGCACTGGGGGGATGGAGAAAACCCTGTGTCGTCTCTTCACTCTGCAGTCCCAGCTTGGTTACGATGGAGATGCAGCAGCAGAGGTTCATCAAGCTGCAGTCACAGCTGGGCTGATTTCCAGCCAGAGCTACGGGCTTTGGCTCCCCTCTCACAAGTATCTGGGCACACGTGCTGGCACGCCGTGCATCACATGTGTCCTGCTGCGCATCACGTGTGTCCCACCGTGCATCACGTGCATCCCGCCATGCATCATGTGTGTCCCGCTGCACATCACGTGCATCTCGTCGTGCATCAGGTGTGTCCTGCCGTGCATCACGTGCATCCTGCTGCACATCACGTGTCCTGCTATGCATCATGTGTGTCCCGCCACGCATCATGTGCATCCCGCCATGTGTCCTGCACTGCCCTGCTGAGAGCACAAGGTGCAGACATCTTTCAAGCCAGGCAAAAAAGCAGTGTTGGCCTTCCAACCAGAAGAGGAGAGAATAGGACCCTTTGAAATAGAGGAAGCATGGAAATGACCACAAAACACCTGAGTTTTTAAGGTGCTGCACGTTGCAGCTGACCCTGCAACCGTACTGTGCCATCAACAACTCGCTGTCTGCCTGCGTCTACCTAAGCAGGCTGCCTGCCCGCCACTCCAAAGCTAATGCTTGGTAAATGAATATGGGGCCGCCTGCTTAAATATCCAATAGGGGAAAGCAGAATGGATTGTTCTGTGCTTACGTGACTAATTGGATTAGAGAGAAATAATTTAATGATTTGGAAGTAATGAGTTACTGGATGGCTGATTCCAGCAGAAAGTCCGATGGTGGCATTATGCCAATGAGAGCACGCTCTGCAAGCGAGATCTCAGTTGAAGTTTGACAGGGAACTGGGGAAAGGTCTTGGGCATGGGAGAAAGCTCCGGGGCTCGTTCTGATTTCATTTCATGCCTTCATAGCTCCATAGCTCTGATTTACACTGATATCACTGAGACTCTAATCAGGCCTTAAAAATTTAATTGTATATACAGCCTTTCCTGAAGCTACGGAGCACTTCCGTGGACTGTACCTGTTCCACCGATGAAGATGGATGAGATATCTAGGCCCTGATAGCATCTTTTGGCTGTCTTGATTTCTTCTTTGCGCAAATTGTGTTCTGAGGGTTTTTTGAACCGAGGGTCCTAACGTGTTATGCTGAGGTGTGGGGCTGTCTAGTCCATGCTTCTGAGAGGTGGGCTTGGATGTCTCACGTGGGTTTTTCTCTTCTGTGTTGCAGGTGCCTTTCTACTGCTCTGCAGCGAGAACCAGGGTTTCTTGTCTGCAAACCCACTCATTCCTTTGTATTCCGGCATCTGCTGCTCGAGGGTCTTGAGGTGCTTTAAAAGTATGAATTCCCAGTATGAGATCCAAGCTGGTGGATCTGCCTGTCCGAACAGCAAGAAGTGCCCCAGGTCGCTGATATGAAACATGTGGCTGAGGTTGCACAGCAAAAAAACCACCTCTAAAGGCCAAGAATGAGACAATGACGTTGCTGGCTTTAACTGCAGCTCCTGTGTGGGAGGACTTGGAGAACCAGGGAGGAAACCAGGATCCTTAGTCTGGGCTCTCGCCTGAACCAGCAAATGAAGACACGCTTTGAGCCCCTTGTGCTCCTAGAGGAGATTTCCTCCTTGTCATAAAGATTTGCTGTTATCCACCAAATAAGGAAAAATAACAAACAATTCTCTCCAGTGCTATTATTAACTGTGTTCTTTGAGTATTGCCAAACACAGGGATTAATTAGACAACTAAAGAAAATAAACCTGAGGAAGATCTTGAAATGTCATTTCGTTCATCTGTCAGAGGAGAGCTTATCTGTAACCACCCGTTTCTGAGAGATTTTTGCCTATACTGTCCTCCAAAATCCTTGGTCATGGGGCTTCCACAGCCACGCCAGGCAATTCCCCATGCCCAGAAATCCTGTTAACTAATATTCCAAAACTTTAATTTCTAGCCTCTTCTCTGCAGTTTACACCTGGTACATCTTGTTCTGTCTGCCCCACACACGGGCCACATGTTCCACCCTTTCTCTTTCAGCAGTCCTTTGTGCATTGGAAATTGTTACTGTGTCTTCCCTCAACTTTCTTATTTTTAGACGTCTCAGCCCATGGACCTTTTGTTGTCTTCTGTGCTTTTTCTCATCAGCCCATATCTTTGCTGAACTGCAGAACCACCTTTTTTTTTGCAGCAGTATAACATGTGCAGTTTGCCACATGTTCAGTTTGCAAACCATGGTCATCTCATGTGTTTTGTAGAACCATCCAGATGTTCTTCTTCCTGTATTTATATAATTATTCTTACCCTATGTGGCACACTTCGCATTAATCTTTATCAAAGAGTGTCACATTTATTTGGAGTATTTTTCCAACTGACCAAGGTCATTTTAAGTCTTAACGCTCAGCTCAATGTGCTTGCAGCTTCTTCCAGGTGTCATTGCATGTGCAGCAGCTATATTGTCTTCTATCCCTTCCCTTCCCTTCCCTCTCTCCAGCTATTAAGGACAACATGAAGAGCACTGAGCTGCTCCATGCACAGTGCCAGTAATACCAGTCTGGCAGCGAGCCCTGCATCTTTCTCTCCAATACAGTTTTCCAACTAATTTTGTACCTTTCGGTATTTATCCTTAGATCTTATTTCCAGAGCTGAAAACGCCATATGAGGCAATACAAAAGCCTTCCTAAGTTTGAGATAAATGACTTTTTACTGCTCCTCCTTATCTCTTTACTCTCTTTTGCTCTGTCAAAGAGGAAATTAGATCAGTTTGGTATGATCTAAACAAATTTGTGGCAGCTGTGAGTCACTGTACATCTCAGGATTATCCTTCTTTATCATCTAGTAGTTACACAAGCACAAGGGTTAATATCTTCAAACTTAATTTCAGTAATACTAGGCAATGTTTATTGCCTAGAAAATTAGTAAATCTCACAGAAAGCTAGAGATTCCTCCATGTTCAGAGAGCCTTGTACAAGCCCTTGGACCCTAGACGTCGTGAGCTGTGGTCTTGGTCTGTACAATCAAAGCTGTCTTTCAAATATATTGTAGATTGGGTGTTAGTAGTTGATAATTTACCAGTCACACAATCAGTGCTAATTGCTATGCTTCCCTTGTGCAACAAAGAGACTGAAAAAAATTGGGTAAAAAGACTTCTTTATGAGAATAGTAGCTAATTCACAGATTTCTGTTATTAGCATTTTCCTTATTTGGAAATGTAGATTTTCCAAAAATACGGTCTTATTAGCAGAGTATGAAGAAGACATTTTGAAGTCCTCTAATTCCTTGTGTGTCCTTAACTGGGATACATGTTAATACGGATATACACAGATCAAGAATTTTCACAAGTTAATAAAATTTATCTGACTACGTAAGATGGACTTTTTTTGGTTTCATTCATGGAGAAGCTCTATTACCTAGTATTTTTTTATATCTTATGGGATCTACTTACACACGTATTCAGGCAAGTAAAATATTTCCCAGAAACTTCTAGTGGCCATTTAAGACCAGCAAGCAGAAGATCTTCATTTGAGTCAGCAACCCTCATAAAGGAAGCTCTGTAGAGTTTTTGGAATGTTGGCAAAGAATTTCTGCCAAGACTTTACATAAAATGAACATAAAAGACCTTGAACATTGGGTGTTTCTTCACCTTTTCCTTGGCACTTCAAAAGAGTTGTAATGGCAGAACGCTTGGTATTGGGAACAGAGGCAGTGATACTTGGTTTCCATTTCCAGAGATTTAATGTCAAAATACTGCCTGAAAACATTTGGGTTTGGTTGTTTGGGTTTTTTCATCAAAGGCAAAAGTTGTGGTTTAATGTAATGAAAAATGATGTCTTTGTTCGCTCATTTTGAGTGCTCTTCCCGTGTGATGGAAGCTTCACCACAAGTACTGGTAGAGCTAAATCCCGATCCACATCAAACCAACAATGAGGTTTTTGGCAGCTCTGGTTTCTTCTCGCAGGGTAGCCTCTTGCCCATGGACATGTTGAACTATTGTTCAGAACTGGATTTACGTCCATCATGGCTTGTTTACAGACTGAACAGCAGTGATGACATCCTTGAAATTTCCATACATCCCCGGTACCATTAATCATCTCCCAAAAATCTGAAACAATAGACTTGACAAGTCATTAGGAAATGTCCTTTGCCGGCTAATCATAGACAGGACTAAGATGCTGCCACGTTCATTGCCAAGTTCTCTTTCCTTTCCTAGATGCATGCGTGAAAATGCAGATGTATTTGGCTTTGGAGGTTTCGGGAAGGCTTTGGAGCACCTTCACCCAGTGTATCAATAACACCCCACCCAGCTACCTGCCTGATAGTGTCAAGATACATCTCACAGGTCATAGAATCATAGAATCATGGATTTATTAGAGTAGGAAGGGACGTTGAAGTTCATCCGGTTCCACTCCCCCTGCCACAGACAGGGACACCTTCCACTAGGCGAGGTTGCTCAAAACCCCATCCAACCTGGCCTTGAACAGTTTGAGGGATGGAGCATTCTCATAGCCTTTAAAGCGCCTGAAAATATTAAAGTTCAGACTACTTGGGAATCCAGCCCTTGATTCACAGCATCCATGCTTGGCTGGGACGCTTCAGGTAGGGGCTTTCTAGCCCTGAGGACAGAGAGTTACTAGTTGAGCATCTGTGGGTCTGCAGCTTCTTCCTTGTAACAGGAAGAAAATCAAACCCCCTCATCTTTAAAAAATAATATAGGGATTAGCTTTCTGGACTCTCATTTCCTAAGAATAAGAACAGCTGAATTTTGAAACTTTCTTGCATCCTCAGCATTGCCATATTAAATTCAGTCATCTTCACTTATAGTTTAAAAATATCTCTAAGGAACTGCAGGAAAACTGCAGAGGAGTTAGAAAGCCAAGTTCTCTTAGAGATACTTTCTCCCAAGTGACAAGACCGCCTTGTGTCTGGCTCATTCCTGAGTCAATCCTTCCCATAATCACCACTCTGGATGGTTTTCAGAGCTAAACAGAAGGTAACAATGTCAGCAGATAAATTAAGAGGTGCAGTGAGGGAGAAATTTTTAGGAGATTTAGAAAGGCACAATGGTGAGTCAGATGGAAAGTCACAGAGAAGCTGATCCATGAAGCAAAGGTTGTGTATGAGAAAGATCCAAAATCAGCATCAACAGGAAAGCAAAGATACAGGAGCTATGGAGACACGAGGAAGAATGGGACAAAGTTCTGCATCTTTGCAGTGACAAACCCAACAAGGTGGACATTTCTGATGAAAAGGAAAGCAATGGACACACCATTAACGTATGCAACCTATGAGTTACATCCCGGGTTCAAATGGCAACTGTTCCCAAGTGACCGCCCAACTTAGGCAATCTGCTTTCTTTTTTTTCTTTCACTCTGTTACCACCTGCTGATGATGGGCTTGGATCTGAGGAAAATTTCCCATTTCATCTAAAATCCCAAAGAAATAAACAGAGCTGTGTTGGTTGGTTGGTTGGTTACTCTGACAGGACACACCACTGCGGACAGTCCAAGAAGACCTGATGTTCGACTGGGAAACTGGGCATTCTGAGAAACTTCACTGGCCTCAAGTACAGGCTAACATAGGAAATGAAAGACATGGAGCTGGCAAAGTCAGAAAAGCAAACTTTACCTGTGTGACACTCTCTCTCCAATGAGCTGTGCAGTGTTTATGGATTTACTGCTTTTCCCCTTCCCTGTCATTCCCACTCTGTGGGCTGGACAGCCACCTCATATGATTACAGTGTTGCAAACAACATAACAAATAAATAAATATGAAGCAATAATTCACATTAACATGGGCAATTACTGTTCTAATCTTATCCCTGTGTCCCCCCGCTAGGCCAGCAAGGGGGCAGGAGATCTGTTTTTCTAAGTACTAACCATGCCAGGTTGTGAAGTTTGGGTGTCCCAGAAGAGAGGCAATGTAGAAACTGGGCAGAGTAATTTAAAAATTTGCTTAATTTGTTCATTTTACATGGAGACTTTTTCAGCAGCTTTGCAAAATTCAACTAAAGCAGCTTCTAGCAAATACAGATCAGGAATAGACCCCAAGCAGTCACTGGCTCAGCTCTTTGTTTAGGGAAGGTAAAAAGAAGAAATTACGTAATTTTCTCTTTTAGAAGATATATCATTCACCTTGTTGGACAAAGCTCTGTTGCAAATCCAGGGATGTAAAAAATCAGTTTCCTTTGCTGCAGCCCCCATTACATTCACAAGTGAGTAAGTGCTCGTCCACCGGAGCTCTTCTGTTTTACACTACCACAAACTCTGGCTTACCTAAAGAAAGCCCTTCTACTCTTGCCAGCTTATTGGTTTGGGTCCAGATCCCAGGGAACAAGCCTGGCACCTTCACTTACTCCTCATGTGAAAAACCAGTGTATTGCTCTGCTCCTGCAAGAGCCGCACACACAGGTACGTGGAGCTTGCCTCCAGAAACACAGGGAACATGCTTGTGCAGGGCTGAGTTCCTCAAGTGTGTGTCCGAAGCCTTTGCACGATGTCTGCCAAAGTGCATTTTCTTTTCCCGATTTAGAGACTGAGCATGCAGCACTGTGTCTCGGCGTCACCCCAGCCAGGGTGTTGCCCTCCTGGGACTGAGCACAGCAGGGCAAGCTTCAGCCTGGTGGAAAAGGATCTGGGGGTCCTGGTTGACAGTCAGCTGAACATGAGCCAGCGTGTGCCCAGGTGGCCAAGATGGCCAATGGCACCCTGGCCTGTATCGGGCATAATGTGGCCAGCAGGAGCAGGGCAGTGATGGTGCCCCAGTACTCAGCACTGGTGAGGCCGCAGCTCGAGTGCTGTGTTCAGTTTTGGGCACCGCAGTATCGGAGAGACATTGAGGTGCTGGAGCGTGTCCAGAGAAGGGCAATAGAGCTGGTGAGGGGTCTGGAGAACAAATCTTATGAGGAGCGGCTGAGGGAGTTGGGATTGTTTAGCCTGGAGAAGAGAAGGTTGAGGGGAGACCTTCTCACTCTCTACAACTCCCTGAAAGGAGGTTCTAGCCAGGTGGGGTCAATCTCTTCTCCCAAGGAACAAGCAACAGGACAAGAGGAAATGGCCTCAAGTTGTGCCAGGGGAGGTTTAGGTTGGATATTAGGAAAACTTCTTTACGGAAAGGGTTCTCAAGCATTGGAACAGGCTGCCCAGGGAGGTGGTGGAATGGCCGTCCCTGGAGGTATTTAAAAGCCGGGCAGACGTGGTGCTGAGGGACATGGGTTAGGGGTGGTTTTGGCAGTGTAGGTTTATGGTTGGACTCGATGATCTTGAAGGTCTCTTCCAACCCAAGTGGGTTCTATGATTAATTCTTCTACCAGAGTTGCACCATGATGTGTGTGAGGCCACGGAGGAGATCCAACATGTACAGAACTCCTGACTCTGATTTCTTCCCTGGAAATCGCAGCGACTGAGGAAAAGCAAATGGGAAGTTCTTCCACCCCTCTATGCTAAACAGAAGAGGAACTGAAGTCTTGAGATAATAAGAAGGGTCTTTTGAAGTCACAGCAAGTTTCTATTTTCAATCTGGGAAATGGCATTCCCAAAAGACAACTCAGGTCCCAAAAGATAAAGCAGGAAGACACTAAATTCTGGAAGTGTCCTCTACTAACCCTTCTAGTCTCCTTCCTCTGCACTCACCAGTGCCTGGGTCCAAGGGCACACGCTTTGATTTGATGCCTTTGCCCTGTTGTTCCCCTGCCCCTGTTCCTCTCCATTCCTTTTCTTTTGGGCTGGTTTGCTTGGGTTTTCTGCGAATGGGATGCGTGAGGCGTTATGCAGAAGTTTATTCTTCAATTGGCCTGCCCTGCCTGGCTCACTCTGAAGGCACCACATGCAAGTTCAGTGGTGTTTGGCTTGTCTGTGACTCCCGGGGTTGCCCCAGGATTGTGCCCTGCCTATGTCATGTTCGGGCAAACAGTCACGGCACACACTAACGCAGCAAAGCTTTACTTTATCTAGCTCTGACAGCCTCATCAGCCACGGTGTCCTGTGGATCATACAGATTAATAGTCTCATGGAAAAGCGATGGTTCCTGTTGTACAGAGAGACAAACACAGTGTACACATACCACAGGGCATGGACTTAACACCCCTTGGGCAGCTCTGAGGACTCTGATGCTCCTCACGCAGCCAAAGGCAGATCAGTTTCCCCAGTGTCAGGACAGGGTTGAGGGCTCTGCAGCACTCTCAAATCCAGGTCTTCCAAACAACTTCTGAACAACTTCTCCAGAATAATTCATTATTTCCTTCCAGGAAAAGATTTCTGGGGACAACCCAGCAGCTGCATTTCTCCAAGGAGGGGTAGAGTTCAATTACATACTTGTCTTCTTCTCTATGATTGCTGCAAACTTTGTTTACAACTGAGATTACTTGGAATTAGCAGCCCTAGAAAAACAATGGCTCAAATTGACCACTTGCTTCCAGGACCTCTAATCTTTTGCTTTCTGCCTGGTATCTTTTGGCATGAGTTTCATTCTGAAGTTTCAATATAAGCGACTTCCGAAGCATAGGATACACGTTGCCGTCCAAAAAAGCTCAGCTACAACTAGAGACAGGCATCCAGTCAATAATGCCGCCGAGGCAGCGACTTGCATTCCCAGGGCCAAAAGCAACCCTGGAGTAAAGGCCACTGAGTCAAATAAAGCCCTGCTGCTTCCACTGAGGGTGGCTTTGGCCCTGTGTCGCAGCAGATGTCAGAGATTATTCGGATGCACAGCGTCACGCGGGCACAGCAGATTCACATTACGGGGTCAAGCTAATACCAGTGCAGTTTTGGTTGGAGTCGACTCTCTGCCTGCTCCTGACTTTACACTGAATGTCAAATTCAAATGGACTTTGTCAGTCCGCTGGCAGGGTCCCAGCAGCCCTGGGAGTGGGGTCTGCAATAATTTAGAGGTTTAGCCTCCTCCCGCCCACCAGTGAAGTTCTGGGCTTTCTGACTCCCTGCTTGCTTTCTGACCCCCTGCTTCTGATGGGGAATTTGTGGCAGAAGAAGATGTAGCAGCTTGCAGTGACTCTGGAAATGAGTTGTTTGGACTTGAACCTGGAGCAACGCAGCCTCCCTCTGCCTCGAGCAAGACCCTCCTGCCCCAGAGAGGATCCAAATGAAAAGCTGTGTCTCTGCTGGGCTTCAGCTCAGGGTTTCCTTTGAGGTTTTCCCTTGTGTTTTTCTCCCATGGGGCTGAGATTTGTTCCTGCCATGTGGAGAGCAGACTTCCGTGCTTGAGCTCTGCTCACCCCCCCCTTGCCACACCAGTGCCAGTGTATGGACACACAGGGCAGGGCAGCCCCCAGACCCCACCATCTCTTCATTTCCCCTATCTAATACCCTGCCAAGGGTCTCCCCTGTACGCGGAGAGCCATTGACACAGCCCCCTGCTCCCTGCCAAGGCGTCCCCAGGCCTTCAGCTATCAGATGAGTTGTATAATGGAGATTACGGAGCTGAAAGGAGAGTCCACATTGCTGGGATGCGGGGGTGGCCTCTCTGTAGCAGTGTCACGCAGCAAGCAGAACCGAAAATATCCTCCAGATCAAATGGCACCAGTGGAGGCATCCCCTTCCTCCCCTGTGGGACTTGGGGGACCTGGAGGCACTGCCGTAGTGTCATATGTCACCCAAAACACTCCAAGAACAGCCCCCAGTTTCACAGCAGGGAAGTGCCTGCGCTCACCTCCATTCCCCCTTGCTCAGGGCTGTTCAGCCCTGCCCACCGCTGCATCCCAGACGCCTTTCCAGGAATCGCTCACCGCCTCCGTCCTCAGAGGGTTTTATGTCCTGAGCTCAGAGAGGAACATGCAGCCACCCAGGCTTCATAATACCACAGTATTAAGGCAAATAATAATAAGACAGCTTAGCAAAACAGCCTTTTCCCAGGGCTGCTGGAGGGCTCCTGCTCCTCTAGCGCTGGGAGGCAACATCGGAGACACAGGCGAGGAAACCGTGCCCTTACCTCATGCACCTTGATTCATATTTAATCCCTTCCCCTCCCTCCCCAACGGACGCGGTGCTTCTGTGCATCTCAGAGAAGAAAAGCTCTCCATCACATTGAAATGCGAAGCTTCCTCATTAGAATTTAATTTGCACCGATATAGAGGAAATTATCATGTCAGTGCAGAGAAAAGAAACAGTGATTCAGGAGAGAAGCTTTTTGATAAATTGTACCAAGCACTTTTATCACCATAGGCTTAAATGAAGATTTGGCTCGGGGAGGTTGGTACATGGCTTTATAATGACCCTCCACGGAAGGGACAGATGGCCCCAGTGACAGTGGGAGCCCTTCCTATTTTTTTCTGAGTAGCTGTAGCAGTTGTCATGGGAACCCCTATTACAACAAAACCCACAAATATATTTTCAATTAATTCCTGAAAAATCTAAGAAGTGGGACACATTTCTCACAAAAGACAGTGACACCTGCGTTGGTATTTTTGCGGTGGTTATTGTTCTCCTGCCAGACACTCCACGTGCAGCGGGTGGAAGCTGTCCTTAGCTCAGACACGTCTCCGAAATGGGAAATCTGTCATGTGGGAGTGATGTTAATCTTCTTCCAGCCCTCCCAGTAAGGCTATCGCAGAAGTTGTGGGAGATATCCAGTACGTAGTGCAAAAGCACCCTGAAGTAGAAAGTCTCCATCCCCATCACTCCTCCATAAGGGATGGGGCCAGCACTTCCTTAGCAGAGGTGCCAAGACCCCATGAGACTAACCACCAAACAACGAAGGTATTTAGGTGCCATGTTCCCATCTGAAAGCACCGGAGTTGCACAATAAAACACCCTTTGGCTGTGAGTAGCCCTGAGGGAAGGCCACCTCCGCAAGCATCCTGGACTGGGGCTGGAGCCTTGATTCATTCCCCAGGAGCTGTGGGAAACCAGCTCCCCTAAGCCAGCCTGGGCTTTTCTGTCTTTCCTGCCTTGCTTTCTGCAGTACCATGTCCAGACCTGATCTTTTTGCCCAGTGTAACTGCATTTTTTTTTTTATATCTAGTCACTTCCTTCTCCTTTTCAAATCATCTGCCGTCGCTGAACATCTGAGTCCTCATTCAGAAAGACAGATGTTTAATAATTGCTCCATGTCTCCCCAAAGTGTTCCTTCCCTCATGTTGCTCATGTTGCCACATCTTTCTGGAGAAGGAATTTTTCTTGTTCCCTCCAAGCCTGCCTTGCAGAGAGATCATGAATCACAAAACTCCCTCAGTTTGATGTCTCTAGTGCTTTGGGCTAAGTTTCCCCATTCCCCCATTGCCTGTTGCATTGGAAAAGGGTTGCCCTGTTCCAGGCATGGGGATAGAGAGGTCTGGGAAAGGAACATAGCAGTCCTTGAAGAAAAAATGCAATTACCAGCAAGAGGCCTCTCCCTGGGGTGAATCAGAGCACTTTGATGCTCATTGCTGTCCACACCAGGCAGTTTCCCAGCTTCTGGCGCTGGATGTTTGGCTGCCCACATCCTGACTGCGTGCTGGGACAGGATGGAGGCATGTCCCCCTCGCTCCGCACCAACATCTCCATGGGCCAGGAGGAGCTGCAGCTTGCTTTGACCTCCAGTGAGCCTCCGGCAGCTTGGGTTATCCGGATCTGGGAAAGGGATGGTTCAGGTAGCCTGGAGATGCTCCATCCTGCCACCAAGAAACAGGCTTCTGGCCACTGTTCCTGAAGGACTCACAGCCATGGCAGCAGGAGGACATCTAAAAGCCTGGCAGAAGTTCAGCATTTCTTATGCTAAACTACCCAAGCACTGCGAGGAATTGCCCAAAACATGGCTCAGGGAGGCTATGGACATGAGGATGGGTTTGTGGAAGAGCTTGAAACTCAGCCCCCAGTGAGATGAAGTGAAAAGTGAAATGCTGAAGGAGGCAGGAGAGGGGGAGGTGGCAGGGTGAGGGTGACAGAGCCTTTAACCAAGCGCTTTGCAGCTGGAGGGCTTTTGCTTCCAGAGATGGTCCAGGCTCACTGGCTCAAAGCCCTACCTGCTGCCACCTTCCAGCCGTCATTTCAAAGCACCTTCCTCTATTATTCACTTTTCTTAATAACAATATATTAAAAAAATCCTGTACTGAAAAAAAAAATTGCTCACCTTGTTCAGGCCTATTCGTTCCCAATGGTTTTGTCCCAGAATAAACACAGACATGTTTTGAAGCTTGTTGTGAAAGGAGATTAAGACTAAAATCTGCTTCCTGGCTTTGAACGCTGCAGACCAGCATGGCTTTTATTATTAACTAGTCATTAGACTGAGTGACATATAGAAGGAATAATTGCTTGGCGTGTTTGAGGGTTGAAGGATGTTAATTAAGAAGTAAAATGTTTGTTTTTACTTTCCCTGAACAAAGCAATCCGAGGGCTTGTGTTGTGCCGGTGCTTTCCTCCCAAGAGGCAGGTCTGAGCTCACACTCCCAGGGGTCTGGGAATGAGAGTGTCTGCAGCAGCTCTGCTCCCACCACTGCGGTCGCGTCCCAGGGGTGAGCCGCCATCCCCCAGGAGGTGACGTGCCTCAGGGAGGAACGCTGGGGTAGCACCCAGCACTTGTGGCTGGGTGAGCTCAGGGCCGTGCAGGCAATTGTGCACGGGCAGCGCTCGAGTAGAACTGGCGTTCCCCTCCCTGGAGAAGTCTGAGCAGTTCCAGATGGGTGTTGGGTGGGACCCACCTTGCCCACCATCGATGACCAATGCTCTGCTGGAGTCTGAGAAAGAAAGGCAATGCTGAGGACTGGCTGCAAAGACATGGAGATCTTCAAGTTCCCTTCCAACCCAAACCATTCTATGATTCTATGATCCTATGATTCCACGATTCCACGATTCCATGATTCTATGAAGCTGTTTCCATTTCTCTGCTGTCTGCCCTGCTGTGCTGGGCCCTTTCTTTATCACTTGCATCTGGTTCTTCCAGCCATATCCATCGCCTCCAATCCAGCTGGCTGATCTGATTTCTAGAGCCACAAGGAGCATTGCTGCTTTCACGAGCTGCTCTGGGAGGAAAGACAGCAGATCCCTGACTTTCAGGCAAAATTCTCAGCTGTGCAAATGAACAAATTTATTTCAGGAATAAATTTAGTCCCTGTATGCCAGTCCAGCTTTTGTTCGTAGGATGGATAAAAGTGTCTATTCTGGCACCCTGGGAAAGTCTCTACCATGAAGTGGGTGTCCTGGTTTGAGGTAAAACAGGACCAATTTTGTTCAGGAACTCTGCTTTCTAACTAGGCCTCTTCTAACTGCTGAAATTAGCAGCATATTGTGCAGAAAACTGCTCTTTCTCAGAGCGATCAGACCCGTGTTTACAGCTGATGCCGAGGCACGGGGTGCAGAGAGGCCCTGGCTTATCCTTATTGCTGTAACGATCAAGGGCAGCCAACTTTGGGATTTGCCCCATTGGAGGGTGGGAAGCGGAGAAGCGTAGAGGGGTCCCACCTGTGGGGAGGAGCGGACAGGACAGGGGACCCAAAACTGACCAAACAGTGTATTCCATCCCGACTGCATCAGGATAATAGCTGTGGGATCAAAGGGTCAGCCCTCTTATTTGGGCTTTTGCTCTTGCTGGGGCTCTGGCTCTTGCTCTGGCTCTTGCTTTCCTTCTTCAATGGCCGGCATCTGAGGAGGACTCCATCGGTTCATCTGCCCTTGATCTCGACCCGTGTGTTCCTGAATCCAGTTCCCTTCCGTCGCTGAGTCCAGTCTGGGACTTCCCCAGTGCCTGCTGCTGATGTGATTGTCATCCTGGGAGCTTGATATGGTTTTGTATATATTTCTTTATTTTCTTTTTGTTATTTTATTCTTTATATTTCATTAAAGTAGTTCAGTTCTTGCTAAAACAGTCTCTCTTCTCTCTCTCCTGCTTGGCAGGAGAGAGGGAACATCTGTTGCTTGGCTTGCTCGGGCCAACCCGGCCCAAACCACAACAGTGGGCAAGGAGAAGATCAGGCTGCGGAGCTTGGAAGACCAAGAGGAGACCCAAGGCAAGTGTGACATGAAGATGAACATGAATCGTACAATGGCAGCCTATGATGCAGAGCCGCATTCTGCAGCGTGACTCACTCCCACCTCTGTGCCCATCACCTTGGGGGACTTTGGGCACCAAGCTCAGCACACCAGTCCTCCTCGCTGGGCTGTTCCCCCAGCTGTGCTGCTTGCAGGAGGTCTTGTGGTATCACAACCAGACCATTTTATATTGCCTATCATTATTTTATTTGCCTGCTCTCTACTCCGCCATCGTGCTGCCTCTCCTGGCGTGCCTGGCTCTCCTTTTTGCAGCTCTCCAGGTTCAAGGTTTGATGTCAACAGCTGTCAGAAAAGGAGAATACAGAAGAGAGGGTTGACCTTGTGGGAGTATGGTGGCAGCAACCGAGCCATGGAGAAGACGGAAAGCAATCAAGCAACACCAACATCTCCACTGCGAGCTCAGCTACACGCCAACCACATGGCATGGAGGCTTTCCGAGGGTTCTGTGAAACACTGAGGCTGTTTGTTTGCAGGAAATAATAATTGGAGGTATGGCTGCCCTGCCCAGTACAAGAAGGTCCTGACAAGGCTTGGTTATACAATGCCACCCGCTCCCTTGGGTGCCGCGCCAGCGGGGTAAGGAGAGATGCGGTGACCTTTCAGCAGTGACACATCGGCAGAGCTATGTGACTAAATTCAGCTCTGCCACGCTCCTCCCTGCCAATGTTACACATGAGAAACGCTGTTGTTGGTGCTTGCGGATTAGTTGGAAAATGTGTCCTACAAAAGGCACACGAGATTACGGCCCGCTGAGTAGGCTGTCCCCATGTGTCACCTGCGGGGGAAGATGTGCCACTCAGGGAGATAACCATGGTTTGGGAGGCAGAGTGACTCAGCTCAGCATCTCACTGCTCCTTGTGGGCCACCTCGTGGTCCAGGCACTGGAGAAAATCCCTGTGCAATGTGGTCAAGGTTGCCATGCTAGTGAAACTGGAGGGTTGGTTTGGTGGGAGGGGGGCGTTGTCCATGCTTCACGGTGCAGGAGGCGAGGGTGACGCCTCAGACCTGTCCTTCTCAATGTGTCCTTCCTCTCCCAGCCTTGCAGCCCTGCTGTCACTGGTCTCCATCCCCGTGACACCTACCAGCGCCTGCGCTGGACAGTAGGGCAAGGAGGAAAACACAACAGGGCCAAACAAGGGAAAAAGGAGCAGGTGGGACCAGCACAGTAGTTCAGGGTATGGAACAAGAGTAGCGTCGTGGACATCATTGCAGCACTTGGATCACTATTTTGGGGCACGTACACAGAGATGGTCTAGGTATGGCACCAGTACCAAACATGGACAGTACAGGTACAACCCATGGCTCTGGTATGTCACCCTTCTGCAACACAATGACCCCGGAGCTCCTCTGCCGCTTTATGAGCACGGTGTCCTGGTCCGATTGCTGGGATGTTTGTTGTACGTTCAAGCTGGGAAGCCAAAAGGGAGGGAGGAAAAATGATAAGGGTCCCTGCAGCAAAGCTTGGTGGTTACAGCAGGACAAGGGGAAATCCTTTGGCCCGCAGGCACCCCACTTGGAGCCTACCAGATGCCTGCAGAGCCAAAAATCCCACAGCCAAAGAGATCAAAGTGCTCTACCTGGGTGAGAAGTGGCTGTTTCTCCCTTGAAGGGGAGTGTGAGGGAATGAAAAAGCAGCAACTTCAGGGCAATTGCTGCTGTGAAGCTGTTCCAGTTGGCACACCCAGAAACCCCCCCATGTGCCTGAAGAAATTAGACCTTCATGAAGATGGTGAGCTCCCAGGTAAGACTTGAATATCCATGGTTGGCTGCTTGATTTTGTTCTGAGCCTTAGTCTCACTGTTAAGATTCAGCCATAGTTTGGGGTAAGAAGCTGTCAGTCTACTCTGCTCTCCACTAAGGAGACTCAAGGAAAGACCAAAGCTTGCCGGACCCTCTAAGAAAGTGCTGTTGATTTCCAGCGTCTTTTGGATCTACCAGGGCTCTAGAAACCCCAGCATCCCAAATAGTGCACAAAAATGTAGCAGCTTGCCCTGGTAAAGCTCTGCTGAGTCGGAGAAAGCAGGCACGCAAGACAGAGGTGAAATGCCTTTGCAACACCACACGAATTCGTGCCAGAGGCAGACTTGCGCTACGCTCTCCCAAACCCCAGGTCCCTCGGGATCCACTTGTGTGCAGAGAAGGCATGACTTCATGTCTGCAGAAAAAGATAGAGCATTTCCCTGAACTACTCCTCTTCTGAATCCACCGGGAGAAATAAACGAAGCATATCTGCTTCCTGAGTTATGCCTGTCTCTGAATTTTGACTTTCCCTTCAGCTCAGCTTGGGGCTGCATTAATCTCACACTTTTTTTGACAGCACCCTCAACGCGTGGGTGCTGGGCCGGGCTCTGCCCTGGGCAGCCATCACCCATCTGGCAGGACAGCGTGGGCGCATAGTCTGGCTGCTCACAGGCCACATCAGGGACTGGCAAAATGGAACGCCAGTGGTGATTTTCCAAACTAACTTGTTGGATGATACCTCCCAGCTTGTAAAACTCTTCTGATGATGTGACAGCTCAGACGCTACACCTATTCTGCTGATGATTAGTAATTATATAGGGTTTATAGACCAAATATTTTGCTGTCTCCGTTCACAATGAGGTTTTGGGTCCTGATATTTAAGGTATTTCACTTACACCCTCACAATGTCTGATAAGGAGGCAGGAGAGAAGGTTTTGGTATTTCTCGTATGCGCTGACCACAGAGATCCTCCCCAATCCCACAATCAAGGAGGTGAGATGGAAAGAAGTTAGTAGGGAAAGTAGTGCTTCGAGGAAGCTGGAAACAGCCCAAAAGCTCAGCACCCAAACGACCTGCAGGAGCAAAGTGCCTCCATAAGGGCAATATCCCCACGAGCCCAGCCCCTGCCACCCTGCCAGCCTGCTCTCCACATGGAGACAACAGGGTGGCCGTTGTCACTGCATTGTCACTGTCACACACTGGATTGCTGCTCAGTGAGCCCATGACATCTAAGCATCCAGGGCATGTCATCCCCCAAAACTTTGGTGGGGCAGGGGAGCGGAAAAACCAGCTGGGAACACTGAGATAAGGAAAGAAAACTGTTCCCACTGCTGCTGGTGGGTGTTTACAGACGCTGCAAGTTTTCTCTTAAAAAATTAAGCTTCATATTGAAGCCATTCTCAACACAAAGAGCAGAAATAGCAGACAAGCAGGAGGAAATAAAAAATAAATTAGCGTTAAGATGGACCTAATCCTTTTCTGGAGGGAACTGTACACCGCGTCTTCCCCTGAGAATATGAAACAGGACGTGAAAGGCAAAAAGGTCCATTTTCAGGCCGGTGAGCTACTTTCCCAGGCTGCAGCACATGCTTTCCCAGGGGTTTAACCCTGTGCACGCTTGTCTTTTTTTCTTTTTAATTCATCTAAAAATCCCTTGGTGAGCTGTAGGTTCATCAGACTTATTACACACCTTGGCAAGAAAAAATTTACAAAATAAAGTCAAAACATAGTATTTACTGACCCAACAAAACAAATTGCTCGCACCATGCGCATGGGCTGGAAAAATCTTTGCAAGCGTGGCCAGCTCCTGCTCCATGCAATGCAGATTTCATGGGGGGACACCTGTTTTCCCATTCAGCAAGGTTTTTCAGCTATCCATAGCAATTTCTGCAGCCCTGACAACTGCCTGCATGGTTACTGGTGTCACCCTTGAGGTACTGCACGACTCTAAATGCATCAAGGTGCTCAAATATGGAGGAATTTTAAATCATTTTAGTAAGTAAACAAAAATTGTTAAGGGAGGAGAGGTAAAGGTCAGGGTGTGATCCTGGAGCTAATCTCAGAGACACAGCTGTACCCAGGGCAGGCTGGGTATGGATTAGCCAGCAGTGGAAACTCTGAGCCTACTGCCTGATTTATCCAGGGAGGAATTTGCTGCAGTTGGGGTAGAACAACGTTGACTTTTCTAACTGCACTACATACTAGTAGCTTTGATGCTCAAGCAGCTTGCAGAAATAAAGAAAGAAATCAGCCAGAAAGAGACCTTGAGGAGTTTTCTGGTGCAGGTTTCTCCCCGAGATCTGTTTTTCCAGCCCGCTTGCTGTCCATGTTTGTCATAAAGTGGGTCTGAATCTTCTTCTGGCTGCAGCTCAAGCTCATCTTTGTTCTCTTCACCGTGGGTTGCAGGTTGCTCCTCCCTCCTTTCAGCAGGCACTCGATGTGTTTGAGGACTGCCGGGCATCCCACCCGCATTGGGGCATCACCAGCTCCAGTCCCCCACACCCTCCCCATAGGTCCTGTTCTCTACGCTTCTTTTTTTCTCTCCATGTTCCCACCCTCCCTCTCTTTGGTTTATTTTTCTCTTGAATCACATTGCCACTTGTGTTCAGCTTACAATCCGCCAGCTCCCGCTTTTCTGGTTTTTCCTTTTCCTCTGCATTTGCTGCCCAAAGAGTTCTTTCTATCCCTTATTGATACCACCATGTATCTACAGTCCCTTGCACTTGTCCCTACTGAATCGAGGTCCATTTTTTCAGACCATCTCTCAAATTTGTCGAGGTCATTTTGAATCCAAACCCTGTGCTCCAACATACTTGCAATTTTACCCAATGGGCGCCATTCCCGGATTCAGTGGACAAACTCCTCCGTCGTGCCAGTCACGCTAACCTCTTCATGCAGCTCCATACCTGTAATACAACCACGCACTTGCAAAAGGCCATGCCTTGAGCAGAGTATGGCAGCGGTCCTGGTCCCAAGTTGCAAGTAGACATCCAGACAAACAGTACAGAATCGTAAATCTTTCAGTGATTTCTGAAGTCGAATCTCTTTGAAGATACCACTCATGCTTGCAGTTCTTTGTACAGGTACATCCGTGGGAGCGGGAGGGGGTTGTTTGTAGGAATACAACTGTCCTTTGCAAAAAGTAAGACTGGCATAAGGATGCCAAAATGTCATGCCAAAAATGCCTGTGTAGCTAATTTTGGGATGCCGGCCAAAAATCAGAATTAGTGTCAATGATTTCAGAAAACCGGTTACGTGTCTTGCATGACACATACCTTGTGAATAATCATGGAAAAATTTTGCGGGTGACACAAGAACTAAGTTTTGTTTGCACTTGCCAAATAAACGAAGAGTGAAGAAAGTCACATAAACTGCTCTGTGTTTAGAGTAGGGAAACAGGAAAAAAGGGTTTTGGTTTTGTAATAAGCTGCATGTAGCAAATTATTTGCCTGACTAAAATTCATAGGAGTAAAAATGCTTATGGAACAAGGATGATCTAGAAGAATGACCATTCTTCATTCAACAAAGCAGTTACTGTAGCTGCATTAAAGATCCCAGAAAGGAAATATATGGTGATAGCCATATAACTCATCTGAAAATGTCAGTCTTTTTATTGCCTTTTAAAACCACTTTTGGGTCCTCTATTAAGTTCCCATTCAAAAAACCTCTGCAAGTTTTTCTGTAACATTCTTTTAGACTTTCCAAGACCCAGCCTGAATTTTCATTTGCCTAGATTCATCCCAAGAAGTTTTACCACTGCAAACCATCAAAGTGATGTTCCCCCTTCAAGGTTCTACAACATTTCTACCTGCCAGACCGCAAGTTGTCGTTTAACTGAGCCCTTCTGTAAATCCTAAGCACATTTAGTCCTTTTAGCCTCCTTTGCAAAGCTGTGTCTCAAAAAATCCCTGGAGGAATTTGCTCCAATTTATCAGCATCGCTTTGATAATGAAGTGTCTATAAACAGATACACAACCTTCCTGGCAACCAGTGTGATCTGTGAAACAACACAAACATTGCAGCTCAGAGCTCTGGCCCAAATGCTGAGATTATTTCTTGCCATTCGGATGCTAATACAACTCCTCCTGGTCAGAGGTTCCAGTACCTACCCTCTTGGAGTGACAGAGGTCCCTGTATGCTTTCTGTATGCACAAGGATAGGATGCAAATAGTCTCATAGATGACCACCTTAGTTTGCTGACCCCAGAGGTGAGTATCCACTCACTGCCACGTCTGATACGGACAGGCTGTCCCCTGGATCTGGATTCAAGCTCCATCAGGCTCCTCTGGCTCCATGGGGTGACACCTTAAGCCATATCTGGTTTGCAACGTATGTCCTATCTCTGGAATGATACCGATATGGTTGCCATGACAGCTTATTCTCCATCCAAGGATGGCGCGTTGAACAAACCCTTTTGTTTCTCCCATAGCAGCCTCTAAATCACAGTAGAGAACTGACCTGTGGGGTCCCATCACTGCAATGCATGTGTCCACCCAGGTTCCTAAGTCTGATGGATTTATCCTCCTTGAAGGACCACGGCGCAAGTGTTTAGGTGATGGGGCTGGTCAAAACCCCAACACCTACCACTGGAAAGCCTCCCCTTTCCCACCAAGTGCTGCTGTGGTTTATTTTGGAGGCAGAAGCAAGAAGGCTGTCCTGGTCTTTGATCGCAGTATGCTGCATTGCTACCTGGTGCTGTTTCACTGCAATGATGTAATGCTGTAGACAGCACACGTACCGACAGAGACATCTGCATCTGCATCACGCAAACATGTGCAGGGATAGCAGGGGGTGAACTGCCTTCTAAAGTGCTTATTGCTCAGACACCTTCACCTTGCCTGCTTCTGCAACCCCCCATCCCTGGGGAACTGTGGATCTCACAGTCTCGCTTGTAACACACTGCAATCAGTAGGACTTGGGGCCCTGGAAACTGCAAAAAATGGGGTTTTTAGCAGCTCACCAAAGCTGAAGCAGGTGATCATGTAGGGCAAGCTGGTATAACTCTAGGACCATGGTTTGGATCTACCCTGCTAACTGCATTCACCTTGTTTGGCAGGTGTTCCCCAAAGACCCTGCCCCACTGTCCTCCCAGTGGAAGGGATCCCACTGAGTGACCAGGGAGGAGTTGTGGGGCTGGGGCTGCAGGAGGGACTGCATCTCCCACCCTCTGGGTGTCACCCTTTTTCTCCTGTCCCACTCAACCCACAGGCTGAAGGATTTCTGTTCCTTCTTCATTGTGTGTCCATTCTCTGCTCTTCCTTCTTCTCCCCTCTCAAGGTCAGATCCCCGCGATTCCTTCCCCTTTTCTACCTTCCTCTTCCTCAGTGTTTTAGAGCCTCTCCCTGTCTCAGACCCTCTCCACCCCCTTCAGGTATCGGCTTGACCCTTTGCAGCACACATTGTCTCTCTTCCCATCCTTTTCATCACCTTCCCTCCCCGGTAAGGTGGCTCCTCTGGCACCCCCGCCACCCATTCATAGAATCATAGAATCATAGAATCATAGAATCACTTGGGTTGGGAGAGACCTTCAAGATCATCGAGTCCAACCATAAACCTGTGCCAAAACCACCCCTAACCCATGTCCCTCAGCACCACGTCTGCCCGGCTTTTAAATACCTCCAGGGACGGCGATTCCACCACCTCCCTGGGCAGCCTGTTCCAATGCTTCATAAAGAAGGGATTCCATCTCTTCTCACCCATCCTGCCACTCTCCTGCACAGCAGAGGGATGCTGGCAGGGCTGGAGAGCTGGGAGGGAAGGACTCAAGGATGGGGCAACCTCAACCACAGGACCAGGGGACCTGCAGGCAGGCAGCCATTTCTACTGCACCCTTCAAATCTCTCCTGCAAAGAGGCAGTTGATTATGTCAAGAAGACTGGGTGCCTGGAGGTGTCTGATCTGCGTGAATACAGCCTACAGGAGAGACGGAGCTGGGAGTTTTGTTGCCATGCCGGTAAATAAAAAGCAGGCCCTTTTATCATTTTAAGTGGCTTGTTTTTCATCCGGAGGCATGTGGAATTCAAACAGGGCCATAAACTTCAGTCTCTCCTCTTTAACGGGCTTTGCCCTGTAAAACGCAGCCAGACCTACCATGCCAAGACTCATGTGATGCGAGGGTCAGGCAGGGATCACTCTTCATCAGCAGCAGTAAAAAGTCAGCCCTGCCTCTCTCTTCCAGGCAATTCCCGGCTCTGGTGCAGCCAAAAGGAGAGCATTAAGAGGGAAGGCACAGTCCTAACCCCAGGCAACAGCTTTTCACAAGACAAGGAGGGGAAATTCCTCTCCATGCATCCCCTAGCGCTAGTTTGCACTCAATCTCCTGACGCTTAGGTCACCCAAATGCAACCCAGCCTTCAGGGGTGGGCTTAAGCCCCTGCACCAAAAATCCGGGAGCTGCTGGGACACAGACCCGCATCCCCGTGTCCCTGCGAGTCACCTCTGCTAGACATGGCGAAACCCAACAGCGGGCCAGAAGGCATCACGGGGGTTGTTAATGACTCGGCTGCCGCTGCTCGATTTGCTGGGGCTTGCTTGTTTTTTTAGGCAAGCGTTAGAGAAACTGTGGGCCAGATCCAGCTTGCTTCGCAAGGGGTGAGACGCCTTTTGCAGACATCAGGGAGAGAAGAAGCTTTCCCACTCCGAAACCACTATGGGTGCAAGGGGCGCAGCTGGGTTTTACAGACTCAGATGGAGGAGGAGACTTCAGCCTGTCCCATCTCCTTCCTTTGCATGACTTATTTTCCACGAAGCTTCGAACCAAAAGCCTGCTGCGATTTCAAGAGGTGAAATCCTCTGAAATTATCCATGAAAATAATTTAAAGCCAGAGGAGGGTACTGTTAATTTTGGGTGTGCTTATTTATAGTTTGGTATCAACAATTACGAAGCCAGGGGACGGTCGCAGAATGCAGAGTGGTGATTGCAAGGGGGTGTTGGGAGCGATATCCCTCTGCCTCAGCACCGCCGCTGGTCCTGCTGCTCTCTCACGCAGCAGAGATTTGCATGCAGGTCCTCTGGGAATCGGTGTGGGATGGGAACTCCAGCTTTCAGCTCCGAATGGCAGTGCGTCCATGCTGATGAAGCCACAGCTTTCAGTGGGAAACACAAAGATGACAACCTCCTTCCTTATAACTCTCCCGAAGCGAGCTGCTCGCTCTCTCTGTGTTTCCCTGCCCTCATCCCACAGAATCCCATAGCTTTTACTTCTTGGATCACATATTATCATTGCTGTAAAGCCATGTTACCGCTTTAACCTGTTGTAATTAACCAGCATGACTTTTTATTCTCTTAATTTATAATTGAAAACTAATAATGGCATACACTGGGGTTTGTCTGGTAGTTTGGATCAGGCCTTTTAGCTAGTGGGGGGATGAGGCAGTAAAACAGGATCACCTCCTAATCCCATGAAGTTCACTGCCATCCCAGGCACCCCTTGGGATATCAGCAGCGCCGTGGGTGCTGTATGAAAAGTTACCTTTAAATTGCAGGATTGATCCCTCCAAAATCTCTAGCAGTCACAATTGTGAAGAGCAGCTTCATCCACCAGGCAGGGCACAGGTTTAGGACCCCTAATTAGAAAAAGCTTATTTACCCATCTCCAAGTAGTGTAACAAACTGCTTCTTCATTTAGCTTCCTAATATCAGAGGACAATTATACGTTGGCTGAGAGGGGAAGGAGAGCTACTCGACATGGGGAAGAGGGGATGAGTGTGCTGGAGAAGCTCCAGAAGAAAGAAAACCACATCAATGCTGTCTGCCTTCCCTGTCCCAAATTACAGCACCCGGAGGGGAACACGCCAGGGGTTGGGTAAGAGCAATGCAGGAGGCTGCCTTACTTTGGAATATTTTTCTTTGCCTTGGGTGAGTAAATAATAATCTGTTTTGGAAAATGCATTTAGAGACACTGTCTCGCGCAGAGGCTGCCGGAGGAAAGCTGAGTGCCTTTGCTGAGACGGACACACAACCACAGTCATTAAATTCATCTTCAAGGAGGTCCGAGGTTGAGCGAGCTGCTGGAGTTGGAGAGCCGGGGGGCACCCCCAAGGGAGCCACCAGCCCCACAGTTTGGCTCGCAGCCCCCATGGACCTGCTGAGGGTCCTTTGTCTGATGGGACCAGTGACAGGCAGAGGTTTGCTGGAGCATTTTCAGTCCACAGAGCAATTCTCACCTCGGTCTCCACCCACCGACACTGCCGTGTCCTTTGTACTTGCACAAGCAAACCTGCGGCTGATGAAAAGACACGACTGCACCCACCAGAAGAGATGGTGGCAGTGCTAAAAGAGAGGTCCCACGTGGGCATACTTGCACAGGGACAGCTGTGAGTGAGGGGGAGGTGAGAGAGTGAATTTAAGGGTGAAGGTTAGTGAGGCCGGCAAGTGGGAAAGGAATGACCTGAAACTGCATTGATGGTGGGTGCAGTTGTCAGTGCGAAGCAGCAACTGTGGTCAGGAAGATGAAATTATCTAGGAAATGGAAGGATGTGCACAGCAAGGCGTGCAGGGTAGGATTACACTATTGATTTTAGATGTCTCAAAGCCTAAGTCGGAACCAGCCCTGCTCAGCTCCCTCCGTGTCCAGGCTAAAGCCGGTGTGGTCCAACAGGCCATTCGCCTGCCGTGTTTTGGGTGGGAGGAAAGGTTTTTGGGTGTCCCTGTTTCTCTCCCCTGGCTACAGCTAGAGTCTGACAAAGCACCTAAGGTGGGTGTTGCACTTGTCTCTCCCTCATGGTGCAAAGCTTCACCCAACGAGGTAGTTTTGAGGCCACAGTCCAGCTGACGTGTGAATGCAGAGGATCTGAGAGCACATCAGAGTCTGAGCATGTGTCTAGGGGCTTCTTGGACTTCAAAGGGCAGGAGACACAGACCACCCTCCTTCCAGCAAAGCAAGCTCTCCAAACAGCTGTAGAGAGGAGAGAGGCCAAATCGGAAACCCTGCCAGCCCCCGACAATATGTGATCTATGTGCAGTTTAATGTTTGATGGCTGATGTCAAAGAGAATTCAGCTAAAGGCAGGAAGAGAAACACAAGGAAAACAAGGGGAGCCGTGCAGGGAGCCAGCTTCATGACTAATGCTACCTTCTGAGTAATGCTTAAACTGAAACACAAATAACAATAAATCCAGTTCCACTCCATCCGGAGGACAGAGCAGAGCCCACTTTGCTCGGCCAAACCAGGCCTCAGTGTTTAACCACAGGAAAATCCTCCTGAAGTTTTATGACTTACTGTAAGGACCATAAAATCTCCTCGGTTAGGAAATACAGCTTCTAGTGGATTTACAGCATGAGCGCTTGGACGGACCGTTTCCCATTCATTTGCATTTCAGGAGGTGGAACAAGATAAGACGTTGGTTAGTACTGGAGGATGTGTTTCCACCTAACCTCGTGCCCAGTCCTGTCCCACTAACCTTCCCTGAAGCTTTTTGGACAAGTGGCAAAGTTGAGACCCCCAGTTCTTTTGTTATTTTAAGCTCCCAAACCAGGGCCCAAACGGCAGCTCGTTCAGCTCATGCTGCTTTGCTGCTGGACACAGGTCTGGATGGGGATGTTCTTCTCCAACCTTTGCACCTGCTCCTCTGTGAGGCCTGGACTCCCCTGGGCATTTGGCTGTGAGATCGGCACGTCCCTCAAAAAGTTGTGAGACCTGCTGCAAAAAGTACTCAGCGCATCTGGCGATCTGCTCCTGAGCGTTGTGTCTTCTGCATTGGGTTTATTGACACCTTTGGGACACTGTGGGGTTTTTTTGGATCACAGATTGCTTTGTCTGTTTAAAAAAAGGATGATTTTTTGCCAAAGAATGACATCTCTGACGGCTCAGGCTAGATGGAGACTCCTCCATGGTGGAACAGCATGGTCAGATGAAGGCAGGCGGTGGAGTGTCCCAGGGGAAGAGATTTGGCCAGAGAATGGTAAGCAAGGTCCAGAAAGATGCACGAGACATTGCAGAGCATTTGTGGAATTAAAAAAAAAAAAAAAAAAAAAANAAGAAAAAAACCCTATTGGTTTTCAGCCCAGAATTCTCAGAATTTTGGTTTTCTATGAGAAAACATTAAGTTTCTCCTGATCCTTTCCCACGGGACGCGAGAGTTGTATTTTTTCTGCTTCGGTCTATTATCTGTCCATTTGTAATCTCTCGGCACTGTGTGCTGGGGTAGATCATGGCGTTTCCAGCCTTCCCAGCTGCAAGATACACCAGAACAGGTCAACCCAGCAATTCCTGAGACCAGAATTAGGAAGAAAATGCCTGAAATGCTGTGTCTTTTGATTCTTGGGTATTGGGAGCCTGACTTGTGAGGCGATATCACAAACGGGTGATTAGTGGAGCTGCTAAGGAGAAGCTGGCTTTCTCCCCTCTCCTGTCCCCTGGGAGGTATAAACCCAAATGCTGTCCATAAGAAATGTAAAATAATCCTTCTGCTTCGCGTGTGTAGCCAGAGAACTGTGTCCAGCGGGCACCGCCTGTAAAGAGAGATGATGATGAGCAGGAGACAATCCAGAGGCAACCAGTGAACATGATCAGAGGTCTCGAAAACACGACCCGTGGGGAAAGGCTGCGAGAACTGGGTCTTGTTTAGTCTAGAAGTGACGGAGCGGAGACGTGATAACAGCCTTCAGCTATGCAAGAAGTTGATGCAGCGAGAAGGGACTAAACTGTTGTCCATGTCACTGGGTACCAGGGAAGGGTCATTTAGAGGAATTTAGGAAGAACACTCTGATGGGAGAGTAGAGAAGTCCCAGGTTTGGCAGTGGAGGAGGTTTGGGGTATTACCCGTGATTTGGGGTCCTGGCCAGGCTGGGGACATGGGGTGACAAGATCTGCCAGGGGATGGCTGATGCCACCTCCTGGGGTCTCTTCCTGTACTCTCAGATGGAAATCTTTCAGCCCACAGTTGCTCTTCAGAGAGGTTGGTAGATGAACCCCACTAGGTACCACCATGACACCCACAAACACCAGAGCACTGACACGGATCCCTGAGCTCCTCCTGGGAGCAGATTTATAGGGACTGAGAGGAGGAGCAGGAACCGGGCACTGGCTGAGCCCCAGCCCCACCACATGCCCCAACAGGGAAAAGACAGCAGGAGCTGCAGAGGAAGAGCATGTCACGACGCATGTCCTGGCAGGCACGGCTGAAGCCGTGCTGGCTGTCTATGCAGAATACGGGCAAGAAAATACCTTGAAGATTTCTGGAAAAGAGAGAGGCTGGCATTTTTAATTCCTGCTTTGTCTCTCTCGATCCCGGCCACTGCAGGGCACCTCTGGGGGTCAACACTTGCTCCCAGCCCTCACTGGGAGAAAGCGTCAGTGTCTGGAGCCAGCACGGAGAACCTGTGTCTGGAGGCCTGGGGAGAGCATGTGGTTTTGACGTGGAGGCCAAGTGCTTTGGAAGTGAATACTTTAACTGGGTGGTCCTTGGGAAAAAAAAAAAAAAAAAAAAAAAGAGGGAGAGCGAGAGGTAACACATCCAGTTGGAGCACACACCATGGTTATATGGCTGACAATTTTATTGCTCGTCAGGGACACAGGGAGACCTGCACGGGGGTTACGCTGCTTGTCATGGCCACGCATGGATCTGTGGCTCTGGGCAACAAAGTGTTTCGGATCACCAGCAGCTTTGTGGCATCTCAATTGAAGAGCCGTAATCCCGATGGGATCAGAGTAACCTTGCTGCGAGACCAGTGTCCAACAAGCCCAACTGCAGCTGAGTCCTGGGTGTTGCTCCCTCCCTGAGTTTTTGTTCTCAAATCCATGACTCGGAGCAGCAACTCTGAGTGCATTTCTTTCAGATCCGCATCAGTGCTTTTCCCAACAGCTTGGCAAGAAGCATAAACATCCATCTGCAGTTGTCACTGGTAGCAGTGCACATCATCTGGAGAGAAACTGGCTGCTCTCAGACACCCAATCACACAAGGAGCAAACAGTTGCTTTATTTCTGAGTGGGGCTACACAAACCATTAGGCACCTCATTAATCTTGTGTTTAATTCTCTGCGTGAGGCTCGCTGGAAGAAGAAATACATTCTACATTTTAATTATTGGGGGAATAACTCGGGTAGCCTTCCTAACTCCTTTTTATCCCTGGCTGTTGATCTATAGAACGTGAAAGATGGCAACCTGTTGTCAAAGTTGTCCCTCAGTGTTTCCCCCTGCCTCTGAGTGCTGCACAGCCCGCGGGTGGCGGGGAGCAAAGACCAACACTGTCTCCTCCAAGTCCTGAAACCAGTCACTCCCACATCAACGGAGAGACCCAGGCAAAACAGCCGGACACAAGCTCTGCTGCCTCCACCCTCTCACCACCATCATGCATCCTCGGGGCTGTAAGTGTACCAAAACCCTGGCTCTCCCCTCTCCCCCCGCATGGGGCACTGGGAACCAGTTTTAGGAGCTCAGACTGGAGCAAATCTCCATGCTCTGACAGATGTCTTCAGGCTGTCATGGCTCTTAGCTCTGGAAAGGGCACTGGCAGGGTATAAACCAAGGCTTTCCTGGGCTCTGTCCCAGCTTTTGTCCCTTCCTAGACCTGCAGGCATGTTCGGAGTCAGCTCTGGATAGAGTCCAAATGCCCCAACACAGTTTTGGCACTTGCCATGTTCTGCCCAGCATCCCTGGCCCCAGGCAGGGCTGCAAGAATGCCAGACCTGCTGGGACAACACATGTGGCACCAGGGGACTGCCTGGGTAGTGCTCACATCTCAGCTCCATCAGCAGGGATTTTTCCCTTTGAGGTTTTTCTTTCACTTCCTCTCCCCGTCTCTTTTGCCGCTCTGGTTTAATAACTGATTTTTAACTGGCGAAAATAAATTCCAGCCACCTGCTGAAATGGATCCGAGCTTGACGCAGTCTGTCCTGCCTGGGCACCCCTGCTTGGGGAAGGAGAACAGCCTGCAGAGCATACACCGTGACCGTGCCTCCTCCCGCGGTTCATGGCCGCAGCTGCCTGTCACAGGATGACTGTATCGCGGCGGGGGACACTGACACAGGTTGCCAAACCATGCTTCACGGGGCTAATTAGATCAATACGGCCGTGGCTGCTGGCACTCACAAGCATGCAGCAGTTGTTTCTTCTGCACAAACACAAAGCGTTGGCTTTGCGAGTGCAGACGCGCGACCCAGCGGGCACGGAGGAGCCCTGTCCCCAGCGCTGAGCCACTCCTCTGATTAGCATGTGGGGCTGTTCGTTAGCGTAGAACTACATCCCCCGTGTCCTCACAGCACCCCCTGCAAACAGCCCAGCTCTGGGAGCCCTCGTGCCCCACAGCTGGCTCAGGCAATGGGTCCCCCAAGGAAGTTTTTGTTAATTGTCCTCAGCCTGCCTCCAGAAGGGCAGGAACATCATCCCTGAGCTTTCTGCTGCCAGTCAGGACCATGGGGGCATCCAGAAATATTTAAAGGTGGCTTTGTGGTGGTTTGGCTGGCAATAAGGAGCAGGAAGGCTGGATGCTCAAGACTTTCGCATGAACCCAGCTCTGCTGACGACCATGGACTTGTGCTGATTTCCACCACTGGCCGATGTGAAGTTTAGTTTTCACTTAGTTATTTCCCCAACACCTTTTCTTTCTTCCTCTTGCTTCTGCTTTTCAGAGGCTGCTAATAGACTTGGAGCTCTGCAGTGAGCAAGAATGGAATCGGTTCATCTGAAAGATGAAGAGCTATTCCCCACCAGCCCTGGCTCAGAGGCTGCCAGAAGCAACCCAAAGAGGTTTAGTTAGGGTTTAAAGCCAGAACACTGCTAACTTAACCCTCTGTGGGTATTATCTTCATCTACTGTAATGCATTCCCTCTTCACATCCTCATCCACAGGTGGGACTATGGCCAGTAAGATGCTGCTTAAAGGCAGACTTGGCCACAGCCCTCTGGCTCAGCTTTGTGGCAGCCCTGTATCCCACGGCATCTCCAGCCCCAAAGCCCTGGGATCAGTCTAGGCATGGTGGGGAGCGCAGCCTTAGGCTGCCTTGGCCTGGGAAGGACACGGCGGAGCAGGGAGGATGGTGGATGCTCGTGACCAGGAGCCGCAGTGTAAACTGTTCATCTCCCCTTTCTCTGGAGCTAAGACGAGCTGCTTGATCAATCGCTTCTGCCAAGTCAGATATCTTACAGCCCCAGTTCACCTGCACCTACCCCGGTAGCAGCATCAGCTTCAGCCTCTCTCCTCTGCCTCCCTGCTTGTTCCTAAGGACCTCTCAGGACCTTCATTATTTGTGGGGCTTAGATGACCAACAGATGCAAAAGGGAAATGGGCTAGTCAGCTATCCTACCCCTTCCCTCAGAGCAGGTTTATAGCCTGGGGAAGATGACCCTGTTAAATAGAGCTTACTAGATTCAAAACAGAGATAACTGTGTGATGAGGCTGAGGGACACTGAAGACCTGCCTGGGAGACTGAATAATCTCATGTGCAAATATCAGAGAAACCATATTTCTGGGCATGCATTGGTGCCCTGCCTTTTTGCAGCGTGCTTATAGATGCGAGGATGGCTTAAAATCATCTTTGGGCAGAGACCTTGAGGAATGCCTGCAGCAGGCATCTCACCTGCTATTGCACAGGATGGGACCTGCCGAGATGGAGACATAGAATTAACGTCTCATCAAGAGCCTCCTCGACAGCCACAGGACCAGGCTGCTGCAGAGAGGAACCGAGATGGCAGCGGAGACGCCAAAAAGGAAAGAAACAAAAGAAGGCAGTCTGTTGTTCCTCCTCCTCCTAATGCTGCAGGACTTGGAGAGCATGGCCTGAGCTCTCTACCCCCAGGGCAGCTGCCATCTGTCCTCCCACCACAATGCTGGTCTGACTTAAGAGGTCCCACCTGGCTCACCTACTGCCAAGCTCCCCTTCCTCTCCCTTCTCTGAGATAGATGAGGTCCCCGCAGCTGCCCTGCCTCCAAAAGGCCCCTGCTGACCACCCTGTGGGAAAACCCTCCCCAATCTTCTAACACCCCAAGCTCAGTTTAATGGGCAAACCTCTAAAAAGCTGCCCCAGCCTGCACATTTCTTAAAGCAACCTCTTTTTCCACTCTCCCATTTGTCCTGCGGGCACCATGTGTGGGTGTGTGTGTGTATGTGTGTGTGTGCGCGCAGAATGATCTGTTGGTCTTTAAATATGATTTATAAGAAAGCGAAGCAGAGGAATCTCCCAGCAGCTGTGCCTGATAAAGGGCAGCTCCTCACCAGGCAGCAGCCGACGCTGCCTGCTGCTCCCAGCACCTCTGAGATGAAAGGAGAAAACACTTGCCTTGAAGACAAACAGCACCCAAAGATGCTGGCATCTCCCAGGAAGGAGAATTTACTACCAGTGAACAGCAAGGCTGGGGTTTTTTCCCCCCTCTCTCTCTCACCACGTGGCTTTCAGGCACATGTGATGCTTTCCAAGCCAGCATTATCTGCGTGGAGATTACTCCTCAAACGTGAACAGGAGCATGACCAAGGCATAGCAGTGAAATCACTGGAGTTTATTTCCCCTTCTGCAGCACATGGGAGACGCGCAAGCCAGAGGTGTAACAAAAGGCATATGTTTTGGCATGCAAAGGGAAAATTATTTCGGGGTTTTTTTCCCAGTTTTTTTTTAATTATTATTATTTCTCTGGATCCGCTACATTAATTATGAGGGTATATGGCAAGTCTCCGCAATTGCAAGTCTCAGGGGAGAAGGGGAAGGTTCATTGGTTCTCACACATGTCTCGAAATGGGGAGGTTGGAGTTTTCCTTCTCTGTGTGTCCAGAGACACCTCATTTCTGAGCACCGCTGGGTTTCCTGGCAACGCTGGGGATTGTGCCGTTGCCTCCCAGCCTCACCTCGAGGAAGCAGGTGATTATGTGATAATCTCAAGCTTCATTGAAAAAGCCAATTATTTGTTTTGGAGAAAATGTGGAAAACTTGAGCTTTACAGACTCAAAACCCAATGGGCAAACAAAAGGAGAAAATAAAACAGATGGTTGTTTTTGCCATATTTTCTTGCATAATCACTGTTTTCTCCCAGATTGTGCTTACAAAACTTGGTTGCAGCCGTCGTATATGTCGCTTCTAAACTTCCTGATGATCTGAGACTTGGTGGTGGCTGGCAGCGCACTCACACAGGAGAGCCAGCCTCTGAGCGAAGGCTGTCACTTCATTAGCTATTTTTAACAGCGACAAAGATCTTGACTTTTAAGTTGATCTGACTATATTTAAGTAGGAAGGGGGTGCCTCACTCATTGCTTCTGAATTTTTGGCATTAAAAATTGAATTTTTGCTTCTTTCCACCTCAAAAAGGCATGAGGAAGATAATTTTCATAACTCCTCTCTCCTGGTGTGAATTTACTGCAGGGTTAAATACCTCGATGCTTTGTAGAGGGCTTTAAGAAAGTCAGCAAGGGAGCCAAGCATTGTATTTCACAAAAGTATTGTGTGCTGTGATGAAGAGATGATGCCCGGCTGGCGATTGCCAGCTGCACCGTGGACATTAGCAGAGCCTGGCACTGCTGTCTGGCCGCTGTGCAGCAACGTTACGCGTGCGAAACACACACAGCAATCCTGCAATGGGACATCGCCATGCTGCCCTCCCCCAGCTGGGTCCAGAAGATGTGGCCTCTTTCCACAGAATCACAGAATGTTAGTGGTTGGAAGGGACCTCTGAAGATCATCTAGTCCAACCCCCCTGCCAGAGCAGGGTCACCCAGAGCAGGTGGCACAGGATGGCGTCCAGGCGGGTTGGGAATGTCTCCAGAGTCGGAGACTCCACCACCTCTCTGGGCAGCCTCTGGCAGTGCTCTGGCACCCTCAAAGGAAAGAAGTTCCTCCTCATGTTCAGATGGAACTTCCTATATTCAAGTCTGTTCCCGTTACCTCTTGTCCTATCACTGGGTACCACTGAACACAGACTGGTCCCCTCCTCCCAGCACCCTCCCTTGAAGTATTGATTAGCATTGATGAGATCCCCCCTCAGTCTGCTCTTCTCCAGGCTAAAAAGACCCAACTCCCTCAGCCTTTCCTCATAAGAAAGATGTTCCAGCCCCCTGATCACCTTTGTGGCCCTTTGCTGTCCCCTCTCCAGCAATTCCCAGTTCCAGCAGTTCCAAACCAGGTCATTCTTCATCCTACAAGAAGTCTGCGTGAGTTGAGCTGTTCCTATTTTCCCCTGGGAAAAGCAAACCCAGCGGGACTGGAAAACCTGAGATTGAATTTTTTTTTCTCTATCTGGTTTGAAGCTTGGATTGTTTTTACCTCTTTCCCTAAACAGAAGGCAGCCAGGTTTGTTCTCATCCTTGATCCGTCCCATTAAAGCCAACTCTTTCTGTAGACAAGCTCCACAGCCGGTTTTGTGCTGGGGGGTTGTGTACCACAGGTGAAAACCCTATCTCAATTTATATTTAATCATATACACAACAAGGAAATAAAACCCAAGGATCCTGTTCCTCTCTTTGGCAATTCCTTCCACCTGTGCATCGAATGAGGAGCCGGGCAACCAGCTCACAGGCATGAACTGTGTGGGCTGGAGGTGGTGGTTGGTGTCTGTTGCTGCTGTAGATCTCTGCAATGGCGACCATGGGGCATCCATAATTTGGTCCCAGCAGGTCAAGCTGGATCCATCGACTGCAGGACTCTGCTCCCAGCCTTGCACTCACTACACTGGCCGCAGCAGCAGTTTGCAGCCACGCTGGCCAAGCTGACTGCATGAGGAGAGGAGGAGCATGGGACATGGACGCTCCAAGGCTGTGGCTTTGTGAGGTGACAGCAACACCATCACCGCAGGCATTGGCAATAGCATAGGCTGGGTTTGTAGGGATGGGTGTCTGTCCTGGTTTGAGGGACCTGAGCATGATGTAAATGGTACAGACTAAGGGGGGGAACGTCCTGGTTTGAGGTAAAACAGAATCAATTTTTTTCTCAGTAATCTTACTTTTCAGTTAAGCCTGTTCTAACTAACTGTGTTCTCTGAAATTAATGGCATATTCGCAGTCAGTGTCTGCTTCCAGAGTGATAATGCCTGATGTTTATAGGGAATACCAAGGAATGGGCTGCAGAGAGGCTCTTTTTCATACTTATTTCTGTAACAACCAAGGACACCTAACTGTTACGTGCCCCGTTGGAGAGTCGGAAATGGAAAAGAACAGAGGAGTCACACCTGCAGGGAGGAACGCGCAGGACAGGTGACCCAAGTCCGACCAACAGGGTATTCCATCCCATCTGCCTCACAGTCAGTATAAAAGCTGAGAGATCAAAGGGTCAGGTCTCTTTCTTCAATGGCGAGTGTCCAAGGAGGACTCTGTCTGTTCATCTGCCTTTGATCCCGATCCATGTGTTCCTGAATCTAGATCCAGAATCCAGTTCCTGTCCATCCCTGAGTCCAGTCTGGGACTTTCCCAGTGCCTGCCAGTGACGTTATCATCATTCTGTGAGCTTGATGTGGTTTAGTCTATATTATATATATTTCATTATTTCTTTAATATTATTATTTTTTCTTTGTGTTATTAATATTTCATTGAGGTAGCTTTAGTTTTCTTTTTAACCCACAAGTCTCTCACTAATTTTCTTTCGCTTCTCTTCTGGGAAGGGTGGGAGAGAGGTAAAGAGAGCATCTGTCATTCATTTAGTGGCCAGTCCAGCCCAAATCATGACAGTGTCTCTTGCTGCCATTCCCTTCCCGAGAATGCTCACAAGGATCTCTTCCCTCCCCTGCTGAATTAATCTATTAAGCTGTTTTTAGGAGCTTAAAACCCTTGGTCTTCACTGTCCAGACTAGCTCTCTGAGGTCCCACATTGTGGAGGGTCTAGCAGAAAGCAGGTGGCCAGAGAGAAAGACCCTCCTGTCCTTAGGTGACGGGCTAAAAAGGGACTATTTGCATCCTCACCAAAACAGAGAGGAGGGAGGACCCTGGGGCAAGAAGCAGCCTTTTAGAGAGCAGGCCTAAAGTCCCTCTTGCTGGCTGGCACCAGCAAATATCCCAGGTGATGGTGTCACCGGAGCACATCTTTCCTGCTCCTCCACGTCCCTGCTTTCCCCCAGCTGCGTCCCTGTGAGCCCCTCTGGCTCCTGCGTCTTGCCACCCTGCGGAGCGGAGG
>VZSF01005017.1:170661-191801 GCA_013398295.1 Chionis minor
TAATATTATTATTTTTTCTTTGTGTTATTAATATTTCATTGAGGTAGCTTTAGTTTTCTTTTTAACCCACAAGTCTCTCACTAATTTTCTTTCGCTTCTCTTCTGGGAAGGGTGGGAGAGAGGTAAAGAGAGCATCTGTCATTCATTTAGTGGCCAGTCCAGCCCAAATCATGACAGTGTCTCTTGCTGCCATTCCCTTCCCGAGAATGCTCACAAGGATCTCTTCCCTCCCCTGCTGAATTAATCTATTAAGCTGTTTTTAGGAGCTTAAAACCCTTGGTCTTCACTGTCCAGACTAGCTCTCTGAGGTCCCACATTGTGGAGGGTCTAGCAGAAAGCAGGTGGCCAGAGAGAAAGACCCTCCTGTCCTTAGGTGACGGGCTAAAAAGGGACTATTTGCATCCTCACCAAAACAGAGAGGAGGGAGGACCCTGGGGCAAGAAGCAGCCTTTTAGAGAGCAGGCCTAAAGTCCCTCTTGCTGGCTGGCACCAGCAAATATCCCAGGTGATGGTGTCACCGGAGCACATCTTTCCTGCTCCTCCACGTCCCTGCTTTCCCCCAGCTGCGTCCCTGTGAGCCCCTCTGGCTCCTGCGTCTTGCCACCCTGCGGAGCGGAGGCAGGGGTTTAATTTGGGCTGGGGCATCACGCCAGAGCCAGACCGTGAGGATACAGAACTGCAGGTCCTCCACCTCCCCCTGACAGCTGATGTCCCCCTGAGGTTCAGGCGGTTCCTTTCCCCTCACAGACAGGTCTACCAGCCTTTCCACAACTTGTCATTCACTCATTGAACAATTAATGAATGTACCCATGGAGGTCAGAATATTATTTGACAGTGCTGGAGGGGGATCAGAGGGGTATTAACCCAAGGTCAGCCCTGTGCAGGTGTTTGCAAGACAGAGGTGCAATGAGCTTCACTGCAGTGATTTGGTGGCTCACTAGCTTCAAGGCAGAGCGTGCACACAAACCCCACCAGGCGTTTCAGCATCAGCTCTGTCCCCTCTGCCCAATTTCCTGGCCTCTGACATGAAGCAAGACAGTTCATGGCTCAAGTCTTCACACCTTGGCCAAGATGGTGGCCCTCTTTGGGTGTCTGGAGGTAAATGGATCCAGTAGTCACCTCCAAATCTAGATGCTGACTTCAAGTTAGGCATTTTAAAACTTTCCTCCTCCTTTCATTTCCCTAGTGCTTGTTTGTCATCTTCTTTAGAAGATGCAAAAAAAGGGTCATTTTTATGTAAACCAGTTTTGATGGAAAAAATTATTTTCTTCATGCACTTCAGGGGCCATTTATCTTCCCAGTTGCCAAGACTGCCATGTAAATTAGCCAGTGACATGACGCTGTTATCTAACACCTGCTAAGAAAGTGGCACAAAATCAGAAAAACACCTGCATAAGAAATTCCCAAATTGTCTGTCTTCTGGTAACGGATTAAATACAGATGTAGATTTTGGACCCAAAGAAAGCAAAAGGAAAGGAAAACCAGCCATACTTGGGTTTTTTTGCTCTTCTTTCTGCTCGCGTGTGCTCAAGGAAGGGTTTAGAAAGAAGCAGGTACCATCCCTAACACAGACTAAAATGTCCACTTCTTGGTGGGATACTTCTCACCTACCTTAATCTCTTCACACATGAAGCAAGTGAAGTCCTTTGCTTCCCAGAGTTAAACGGACCGCAGCCAGGACATTATGTCTGTTCTTTAACTGAAACAAAAAACTCATTTTAAACTGCCCAATATTACCTTCTTTTTCACCATCAAAAGATACAAGGGAGAAAAAAGGTCCTGGAGGATGCCTATAGTTGTAACTCTTGCAATCAAAAAAAGCCCCAAACATGTTATTAAAAAAAAAAAACCACCAACCACCAAAGTGGAAGAAATTAACAATTATCCCAGGGCTGCCTTATTTTTCATTTTTGGTGGGGAAGAGGTTCCTTTGTCTCTATGGCTAGGGTTAAACTAATTGTGCCCTTGGCTCTTCAAGAAAAAAATAAATAAATAAATGCAGGAGGAAGGTGTCAGGAAATCACTAATTCCTGGGAGTAAACTGGTGTAAATTTCTTAGGTCTGTTGGTTTCTGTGTGCTGTATCAATTAGTGCTCGCTGAGGATCTGGCCCAGACTTTATAACCTTTCTCATTTTTACTTTAATTGCTGTTTCTGGATATAATTGTGCAAAGAGGCCTATTAATATTATCCAGTAAAAAGGAGTGATTCACTAGCCCCATCTATAACATCATTGCCTATTAAGGCTGTCTGAAACTCCCCTTGTAAGACTCTGCTCGGAGTTATAATTTTAATTTAAATCATTTGTGCTGAAATTTTCTATAATAGAGCATCCACCTCAGGCTGAATTTCTTTTTAAGGGGCGAGGGGAGGGAGCGAACTTCAGCCAAAACAATTCAGCAGTTTCTAAGAACAAAGTTAGAGGGGGAAAAAAAACCGTATTGTTTTCCCCAGCCTGCTAATTTTGGCCAACTTTTGTTTAAAAAGTTGTGACCTCCCCGTGCTTCACGAAGGGGACCTGCAGGGTCATTTCTGGGTGAAGTCGATGCCATTTGTTACTAGGTAGAAAATCCAGGTTGTAACTGGATGGAAAATAATTGCTGCGAGGGCTTGGTCAGGCAAAGCAGCTTGGTGCAGGTTTCTTTAATCAACTGAACTGGTTGGATGCTGCTGGCAGAAGGAGACCTTTTCTCGATGCCACGTCCTGGCCATGTGTCCCTGCCACCTGCCTGGGCTCCCCATGCCTCCAGCATTCAAGCCACCATGCTGGGCTTGGCCATCGTGGGGCTGGGGTTAGTCCTCCACCGGACCAGTGACCTGAGCTGACCTGCTGCATGGCGGTACGTGACCAGAGCAAGGCAAGGAAGGGGCACACGTGTTCTGCCGGGGTTTGGAGGTGGGAAGCAGGCTTCCAGTAGCCCACACTGACCTTGGCTTGTGTTTAACATCAGATTCCAACTGTACTTTATAGGGGTACAGCTCCTATAGCTCCAACTGCACGGGCCACAGCTGATCCATGCATGAGCCGGACCTTCCGTGTTTGTATCTTTCGGCTCCGGTGGTACTTGCCGAAGCTGCAGCCGACAGCAAAGCCGTGGCTTCCCCCTGCCCTCAAGGATTCACCAGTTTGAGGTCTTGCAGGTGAAAACTTCTTGAGTCAGATCCCAGGGAGACAAAAGCCAGGGCTAGGGGTAGGCTGGAGCATGAAAACTGGGAACAGAGCTAAAGATATAGGAAAAGCCAAAGGGATTTGAAATTGGGGTAGAAGAGGGACAGGGAACTGGTAAAGGGGAACAGGAAATAGGTATTCATGGGATGTTGTGCAAGGGGATGGGGAGAGACGAGGAGAAGCTCCAGGAACAGTGTGCTGGGAGAAGCTCCAGGAATGGGAGCCAGGGCACGAGGAGGGAGTGCCCAAGGAAAGCGGACTGTCTTGAAGGGCACAAATGGTGCCCGGGATTGTAGGGGCTGCTCCAGCACCAAGAGGTGAGGACAGGGGGGGAATCCCATGGCAGAGGTGGACAGGAGGGGCTGTAGCTTCGTGGGATCATTTAGTGGGAAACTGGGTGGGCTTCCCCAAGTGATGCCACAGGGGACCAAGCCAGGACCAGAAAAGGTCCAAGCCCTATCTCTTTCTCTACCTGAGGGCAGTGGAGGTTGTCAACGTGGAGCATTTCCACTCTTGTTACGGGCAGCGCTACTCAAGCACCATGTCGGGACAGATGCTCGGTGCCACTTCTGTGATTGTGTTTGCTGCTAATCTGCATTTTCCTTTGTTTGCTATCAGCTATGGCATGTTGATAAACCACCTTGTTAATGGTTGGGGCATGTTAGGAAAAATCCTTAAAAGTAATAAAAATAACTATGGGAAAAAAAATTCTCATAAAATAGGAAGCAATATTTGACAATTTCAAACTCAAATAATAATGTTTTCCAACAACAAATATGCTCAAAAAGTATTTTTCCATGAGATGTTGCAATTCATATTTTGGCTTTAAAAAAGTGTTCAAGCAACAAGGTCCTTGTGAGCTCCAGTCAATATTATCCTCATATTATAAATGGGAAACTGAGACCCAGAGATGGGGAGTTTCCCATAGTCCCTTAGTAAATTATTGATGGAGCCCAGAAATCCCTTCTGTTAACCCAGTGTCCCTGGATAAGATTGTGCAGTAGAGATGAGCACTGCCTTTAATTTTCCATCAGCTGCTAAATGTCCTCTTTCGGTTTAGATCTGTACCTCACCCAATTCATTATATGGTCTTATTTCACTTGAGGAGATATGGGAATTCTCACTGATCTTAGAGGAAATTGCTTTTCCTTTTGTTAGGAATAATTAGGAATGCAATTTATCTGCCCTTAATTATGAGTGCAGGAGGATAAATCTGCCTTGTTAAATATTTATTGTTCAAAATCAGTTAGTAAGAAGCAAAGCCCTGGAACTGTAGCCTAGGAAATATATCCCCTGGTTTCTAGTGTAACAATTTAATCTGCTATTCTGCTCCTCAGATCAGTTTTCCAATTCAATGTGCAGCACGAATTCACCAGGGATAATATAAACTTTTACTGCTACTGGCTTTGGGGCTATGAAAACTTGGAGTTTCAGTCTCTTGGCTTGGAGATCAATACTGAAACTTAAGTGGCTAACATCCCCATACAAGGCTAGAATTTATTTTCTGTGGTTGTCTATAAATCAACGACAATATAATGTCCATTCGGCTCATGCCTGCCTTTAGTTTATGGTGAGTAGCCATCCAGAATTTGACTAATATGTGAAACTATTTCTGTCCATCTGGTCCAACAGGCCAGGAAGGCATGTCAGAGAAGAGTAACTCTTCCAAGAGCTGCCTTTGTTCATAATAAATCTCCGATTAAAACCAAACAGATGTGGAGGGTGGATGTTTCACGCAGACCTTCGGCCGTGTCCTGCATTGTTAGCCCGGGACTGAGACGTCGAACTCAAGTCCACGGAAGATTCCCAGCATTCTTGGATTGCTTCAAATCAAAGCCTACTGAGAAAACAGCTCTGTGCTTTCAGGCCATTTGACCCATCGGGTCATGAAAATAAACGTTTGAAGGAAAGGCATATTTCTGTTAAATTCATATTTAAAAATTCCAGGGGCTCGTTCCTTGCTCTCGCTCATATGGTGGGAAGTGGCCGTGGCATGGGCCATACTATGGCAGGTACAGGCACCTGGAGACAGGACCGCGTGACTTTTTGGGGAATTCCTACTTCTCAGCAAGAGGAGCTCCAGGAGCTCTGTGGATGAGATACTCAAAGGGTGGGAGGAGGACAAGAGAAAACCTCTCCCCTGAGGACAACACAGTGGAGCAGAGCACAGGCTGAAGCCAACCCATTGACTGGAGCAGGCATGGGTGTAGCTGCACACCAGTGTGAAACTGGAAACTGGGAAGAGTGTGCTCAGGAACACATGGGAGACACCGCTTATCTGCTCCTTCCATGGACCATACGAAACAGGACAGGCAGGACCATCCATCTCCCAGAGCTCAGGGCCACCTCTCAAAGCATCCATCCACTAGCACAATGCAAGCCTGAGCCTTCCTTCGATCACTGCTCCAACGCGGCAGGAATTACGGTGCAGTTTGCCACACATTTCACACGTCTGGAAAGTAAAAGTCCTCTCATTGCTTTGTGTCCTCTGGCAATGAGTGGAGAACCCCTACAAACCTGAAACTCTTTTTTCCATAAGTGAATGTGGGATGTTCTCCTGGGGTTGCCTTTAGTGTTTGGCAGGTGTGACGGATAGAAAAAGGGAAAGGAAACCACTTCTCTCTTGACAGCCTTGGGTTTAGCTTTTCCAAGATTTCCTTTCCAAATCTGCGCTCTGCAAACAACACTCACGTTTATTACATCAATCTCCCAACACTCCAGCAAGCTGGGACTAGACATCCCAAGCTGGGACATCATGGGCCTCTACTTCTTCAGCTATAGCAGAATTTGCAATTCCAGCTACAATTAGCATCCTGTTGCTTGTAAGACTCTGGTTCTGGGCAGGATCACACGCTGTTCTCTCAGTTGCACAAAGCCAATGTATGGCTTCGGTTGGTGCAGCACAGAGCTGATGTGCCACCCTTGCAGGTGTCAAGTTTGCTCTGCACTGTCTACCCAAGTAAGTTGAGGGTTTAACACAGAAGTTAAAAACTGCTATTAGCTTTGCAGTCTTACCAGCAATTTGTGCATATGAAAGCTTCCTTGCCAGCTCTTTTAACCGCTGTTGGTGTAGGCTGCTGTGTGGCCCTTTGGCCAAGACTGTGAGGTTGAGAATCACTTGCAAGGATGGTTGTCTTGCAATTGCTATAACAGCCTGATTTTGGCTGCCTGGAAAGATGTGAAAGAACAAGTCTGTCTTTCTGCTTCCATCTGAAAAAAAAAAAAAAGGTAAATGAGCCTGTGTGGATCTGTTGTGCCATTTCCCTTTGGATAGGCAGGAATTCAGCATCACAGGGGTGAGTATGTGGACACGTCTTCAGCAGTGTGAGCAGATCTGCAGTGTGACTGCAAAGAGCACTCCAAATCCCAGATTCCTGAAAGAGCTCCAGACTCTCAGACTCTCTGTTGTCCCTTCAGTCATTGCCATAGCCCTGGTGTAGGCCACGTTTTTGCTTTATGGCCTGGGTCATCCTCACAGGCCCTGCAACCTCGCACAGCCTTCGCCCCCAAAGATGTGACCTTGTGTCCATACATAGCAGATGTCTGGGCTCCAGATGGACCCAGGATGTCCTGCATCACGGTACATGCCAACCGCAGCATCCCATGCCATCCATTCCCAAATTGCACCTCCATCACTGGGGCAATGTGGAGCTTGAATGTAGAAGCAGACTTTCCTGCAGTTCTCCAGCCACTGCAGAGAAACCGTACATGGGTTTTTTGGCATGTGTTTGTTTGTGTGTGGAGGGCAGTTTACTCCTGCATCCATCTGGCTTGACCCAGATGGGGGAACCCATCAGGGCTGGTCCAAGCATGGAGGCTTCCCCAATGCCCTGTTCCCTCTGCCTGAGCTGACAGACAAGATCCAAGCACCTGAGTCAAAACAAAAGGGTTAAATGAAGGTAAACCTGGCCCTGGGAGTGTAACTGTTAGCACACGCATTGAAAACACGGATAAAAGGACTGGCAAGACCATATGTGCCTCTTGAAACCTGCCCACGTGCTTTCTTATGTCTCCAAGGGCCGGTTCCTTCTCCCTGGCCGGGTGACAATTTACCTCTAGGACCTGTTGCTGGGTGAAACAGCAAGATATTATCACCCCCCTGCATTCCCCAAGTTCACGCTCCACTTCCCAGGTGTTGCAGTTACAGCTGTTTTGTTTCAGCACTTCGGCTAACACTTTCTAAGGACATTTAATTTAATTTTTCAAAAGTTGTTATCTCTCATCTACAAACACCTCCACTTTGACACATTATATCCTCTGGGTGCTGCTGAGCAGCAGAGAAATCAACTTTGCTAAAGTGAAAGTTCCCTGCTAGACCTGCAAATAAAGCTGCATCCGTAATCCTTGCTGCTGTCCTGATGTGACTCGCAGATACTGAATACTTTTGCTAACTTGCAAAACTGTTCAGAGCACAAAACTCAAAAAGATATTCCTCCTTCGGTGACTGCTTCCAGCTGTAGCATCCAAGTCCCCAGTGATTCCAGGTCTTGCTGTTTTTCCCTGTGATGGATAGCAGTTGACCGAGGTCTTTCTCATCTTTGTGGGGGCATTTTTTAGCTCGCAGTACTGGAATATGCTCATTTGCTGAACTATTTTAGATGAGTTTTGCTCTGCTGACCTTGTCCAACACTGCTTCACCTCGCCTCCTGCTGTACCCTTTATCATCCGTGCTGCCTTCTGTTGCACAGACCATTTATTTGCCCAACTACGGTCTTCCACTGGCTTGACCCATGGAAAGGATCCTTACCAAACATGCTCAGCCTGGCTTCACTGAGCCTTCACCAGGCTTTATTCCAGACACTCGTGCCCTTTACTATCCAGAAATATCTTCCAAGCTGGTTGCTGTGAGCTTTATACTCCCTGTGTCTCTCCCAAGGAAATGTCCTCCAAGAAACCACTGCTCCACATCCTCCCGGCTCTCCTGCATCTGTCCACCTTTGGTACATCACACAAGGGATGCACTGGCGCTAGATTTTTCTGTAATGATTGAAAGAGCCAACAATTAGCCCATCAGTTCCAGTATCTTCTTTAGAACCATTTTTTGCTCCCTGATATGGGTGTTTCTCAGGACACCCTGGCAAAGACATGGGAGTAACTGCCAGCTCCCTGCTCCTCCTTCCCATTCCTTCAGGCCGCTGGACAAAAGAGGCTGGAAAATGCAGGATTCTTGTGTTAAACCGTGTAACTGAGAAACCCTGAAAGTGAGAGTCATCTGGCCTGGCTTTAAGCTTTAAATGTAACCTTAAACTCCTCGAATAGCCTGTAGAGACCAGCAGGCATCTCCAGATGGGGAGTCATCTGCCCTGCCTTAGAAAGCCACCATGAGGAGATGAATTGCTCTTTAGAGGAGCTCCACTGCTTTCAGAGGAAGCCAAGGGGGCTGGTTAACATTTGGTAGCCTAATTTTTAGGCATTAAATTAGGGCAAGTGGATCTTCCTGCAGATGTCATGGGATACGGGAAACCCTGTTCTTCCTTTAAAGATGTGAGATCATTTCAACCCCATGCCGTCACGGCAACCAGCTGGCTGTGGTTGGGAAGTCTGGGATCATCTGGAGGAGCGCGTGCTGGTGTGCTGAGGTTGGGGTTGCCTGGTTTTGCTGATGGTGTCTTTCTCAGAAGAAAAGAAGAAAGGACATGGAAGGTACCCATTCCAGCAGCTGTCTCAGGAAAAGTTGTGAGACATGCGCTCGCGCTGCTGGGTTTTGCTACCTTACATGGAACACACTGTGCAAGACAGATCCTGATGGGACTGAGGTTCACACATTTCCAAATCCGTCTAAAAAAGTTTTGATAGAAAATTCAAGTGAGATGACACTTTAACTGGAAATAACAGCAGCAGAGAAATCAACAAACTTCAGGCCTTGGAGTCTGTTCCTTCATTTTCGTCAAATCCAGCATATTCGTCTCAAACTCTCTGGAGCAGACGTTCTGTGCATTTTTTTTATCCCAGAAGATACCACAAACAGTTTCTGTTTCAAATTATGAAGTAATAAAAGAAACCTCACTACATTGATGTTTGTTACTAATTATGTTACTTATGTTTTTATATCAGCAACTCCAAGCTTAAATCCACTTGCAATAATAATCAAAAAGCAATTCAGGTCAGATTTTACAACCTTTTAAACATATTATCTCTGCGCTTCCAATCAAATAATCAGTCCCATATTGTATTCCTATAAGACATGGTCAGCATGTTCTGCAGATGTTTCTGAGCATGAGTGTGGCTGCCTTCTCTGCTAACGTATAGACTGCTTTAATCCTACCATTACTATAATCCCATGTCCAGGGGTGTAATTCAAGCTTGGGATGCCAGGATGGCAGCAGAAGATGGACCCAGCAGCCTGTTTAGCCAAGATGCAACAAGTGGTACATCTTACAGGTGGGACGCCAGGGCAATGAATGTTTTTGAGGATAAAATAGAGCCCTTAGGCACCTGACGTGGCATTAGAGCCCAAAGCCCTGCTGGACCACTGATGGTGGGTCTGAAGGAGCAGGTTCTGATGTGTTTAAGCGAATCATTGTGGTCATAGAATCATAGAATCACTTGGTTTGGGAGAGACCTTCAAGATCATCGAAGCGTGATCACCCCAGTGAGTGGCTGAGACAGGGACAGTCTGACACTGCAGTCTGACACATCCACCGTGTCCCACTCCAAGCTCAATGTGCTGCCACACGTCCCAGAGACACGCTGTTCCCCATATAACCATTTGTGGGGCGCACTCATCTATCCCGTTCCTGGAGTCAGGTTCTTCTTTGCAAATTCGTCTCTGAAACTTGCTGATAGCTTTTCTCCTTCAAACTCTGCCAGTAACTGCATCTAAGTGCATCACAGATGGTGTGTGAGGGAAAAAACATTACCTGGCTCTGGTTAAGAAGAAAAAAACGAGTCGGCACGTTTACACTCTGGACAACCACAGATGCAAAGGTTTGTGCAGATGGATTTAGGGTTGAGGGCTTGGTTTGCCTTTGAAGAGCCCATCAGGGAGTGCAGAAACCTCTCTGTTGTCTCTGGTGTTTGTGGTAGGTCACAGACTTGCTGCCAAGATCATTTGGGTCGGCGGGATAAGGCACCTGGAACACAGCAGCCCTAGCACTGCTGTGCTCGTGCAGGATTTACCAGCCGAGCAAAGGGAGGCTGGGGAAAGGATTGGGCAAAATGCATTGGAAGTGGTCTGTCACGCCATCCTGGAAAGCTTTAGCAATATGAACTTCCCTGATGCATCCACAGAAAACAAGCTATGAATGCTGCCAGGGCTTGTGTTCTGAAAGTGGTGGCCAGGTTTCACACCTCGGCCATTCTTCCGTGGATGGCCCCAGTTGCTAGGCAAGCCCCAGGGGAGATCCTCAGGGGAGTTCTCAAGGCACTTGTTAGGATAGAAACAGTCTTCCTGGAAATATTCCAGTCTTTGTGCCTGTGGGTAAAAATGAGGCAATACAGGCAGGCACTGAAGGAGCAGATATCCATCTGGAAGGAGAATCCCTCCAGCTGCTCCCAGCCCCAGGAGACCCCCTGCTCTAAGGGCAGGGGCACAGGAGATGTCTGAAGGTGGGTATGGCAGGGAGGCAAATGCAACAGGAAGGTTCTTGAGGTTTTCTCCTCCAGGTTTAGCTCCTACATTGATGGTAGCCCTCAGCACCGAGAGGAGACACTGACTCTCCCTTCATTTGCCCCAGAAGAGGCTCCTCAGCCGACAGCTCAGTGCTGAAGCCCGGCGAGGATTTGCTGCCAAACCCTGTGCAAGGACAGTTGGTGCTGCCTGCTGCGACGAGCTGCTCTAGCAGAGGAGAGAGATGAAGCATCACTGCCCTCTATCTCCGCTCTGCACCCCAGCGCTGGAAGGGGCCGAGATGCCCACGTGTTTGCTATTAAGCAGCAAGAGCATTTCCAAGGATGGGTCGCAAAGCCCAGGGAAGCAGAGCTGCCAAGAGCATCGTCAGAAGTGTGTTCAGCATTCAACCATCTCTGGCAGCCAAATCTTGCTGGCTGGGTCTGGTGGGTTCGTTGGCTTTCCTCCTTAGTGTTGGTGGTTTTAAGAAGTTGAGCAGCTCTGCAGGAAGCTGATGTGCTGCTGGCTCCCAGCCTTCATCTGGGGGGTTTGGAAGTGCTGGGGATGGGCCCCTCAGGACAGATAATGGGGAAGCTTATTTGCAAAAAAAAAAGGCTTTTGATTAAAAATATTCATTAGTGCTCAGCAAGCAGGATAAAGCGTCTCTTTTCTGGAAGATGAGAACTCCAGGTTTTTATTTGTTGAGTGAGCAGTCATTTTCTATGGAAAGAGTGTTTTCTGCTGGAAAGATAAGAAGTGATTTTAGGTCAGAAAAGCATTTAGGTGGAAAATTCCTCACTGGCTGGAAAGGTTCCCCCAATCTCCCAGGAGGATATGGGGAGTTGGGAAGGGAAAAGGAGCAGGAAAGGTTTTAACCCGGCTATAAAAGAGGCTCTCAGCACACTCATAAACTAGAACAGCTCCCTTCACCATTGCCCTAGGGACTTCATGGAAACCTAGATAGCTTGTGGAGTGGCAGATTGCATGTGGGTAGATCAGTATGGGGAGAGAAAGATATATATGGAGATCGACAGTATAGAAAGATGTCAAGTTTTGGTTCATCTTTAGGCAAATTAGCTGTATACTTTCTTCCTTGTCCCTTCCATGGGGAAAATTTGGCCCAGGGTGACTGAAAGGAGGGCACCTGTGGCACGTGCCAGAGCAAAATCAAATTTATGGGAACTCTGTGCATATCCAAGGTTGTTTTCTGCTACGTGGAAATCTTCTCTTCAGGAAAGAGGGAAGTCGGGCAAGTCATTCAGATGCACTATTGAGTAAGCTGGTCTAGTGGGAGGTGCCACTGTCCATGGCGGGGGGGGCAAGTTGAAACTGGATGATCTTTGAAGTCCCTTCCAACCTAAACCTTTCTATGCTTCTGTGATTCTGTGACTTGTCCCCATTTACTGGGCAGTGTCTGCTGCAGAGCTCTGAGCCACGGCAGGGAGGAACCATTCCCACCCACCCACTCATTCCTACTGACCTGGGGAGAAAGATACTTATTTAGAAAGACTTGCCCTGCTTTTGGGCATGAAGACAAAGTGTTTGCAAAGGTGCCGGGTGGCCCTGTGACCTCCAACTTGCTGCACTGTGACAGCTCAGTTCAAGGCAGGGGACCAGCGACTCCACGATTTCTTGCACCACGAGTGGTTAGAAGATCCTCTGCAGGTCACTTGGAGAGAGTTTGCAGGAAGGCAGAGAAATACCCCTTTTTTTTCTCCCAGAACAACCTGATTTACATACAGTATATTGCTGGAAAAGATGTTTTTTTCCAGGTCTGGACAGGGAATTAAGGGACTTGGGCTGTTCCCAGCTCTGCAGTTGCCTTCCCCAAGTCAGTACTTACCCTACAGCAGGGCAGAAGAGTCTCAAGGGGCAGAAAAAGCAGGAAGAAGAGTATCAGGGGGCAAAGTAACTGCTTTTCAAATAACTTGTTAAAAACAGCGGGTTCTGCTTGATTTCCTCTCTGGTGATGGCGTGGTGTTGGCACGGCTGCCTCTGAGGTCCGGTCACTCACTGACAGCCCAGCTCCTGCCAGAAGAGCCAAGAATAACCCCAAATGGGAGTCATTAATAGCTTAAAAACATGTCAGTGACAAAAAACAGAGTAAACTAGAGGGAAATTAGGATGCCATTTGTAAGGACTAATTAGGCATTGCATGGGGCATGGCAGCCTCCCGGGGGGTTACGGGGGGACACCTGCGTCACATTGTGATGGAGGCCATGGGTGGAAGGACTGAGGAGGAGGGAGGACGAGGAAGGACGAGGAAGTTGTTGTTAACCCTGTGAAGCAAAGTGGTTTGTGTGCCTTGGGCAGAGCGGGGAGAGGGGTGAGGGCAGCAGATGGGGCAGGGCTTGCCCTGGCTGGGCTGTCTGCTGGCAGGAAAACTGGCAGCAAGGAAGGTTGCTTCCTCACAGGCCACCTCCCTCCGCCAGCCACGTCTTCACGTGTCACCCATTCGATGGCACCGGCTGCCCTTTGCACGGCAGCAGGAGCAAAGACACTGGCTTGGATATGCTGGGCTGAGCAGAGCCTTTACAAAGGGTGCTGAGAGCTTTGGATGGTTCCAAATCCAATTTATTTTCCAATTCATGAGCAGAGTGATGCCAGGCAGGGAGGGGAAAATCCCTCTGCTTGAGTGCAGATGAGCCTCCTGCCCTCTCCGAGACTCCAAAGCCTTTTCCCACCGCTCAACAGCAGTGGAGATTCCAGAACTGCTTCCCAAAATTGTCTGAGAAACAATGGATTCATTTTTGCTGGTTTACAGACAAGTATTGGGTTTGTTCATCCTGTCCTTAGATCCAGCTGTGCTACAGCTGGGACAACCTGGGTGTCACCCTCACCAGAAAGCTGACAAGGGGAGCGTGAGAGTCTGGGAGAGGAGATGTCCAGAGAACTTGGGAGCCATGAAGTTGAGGGGTGAAAAGGAGATTTCCTGTAGGAAACCTATAGCTTGGAAGGCAGGAGGAGGCCTGGAAAGGACACACGTGGCCCTGGAAGGGACCATGGCACTGACAACACAAACATCTGTGTCTCAACGTGTTTTGTACCAGAGGTCAAGCAAGGCATCATCTCCCTGTGTACTGCCAGCTCCTGAAAATGCACCAGACCAGGACCTTGCTTGGGCTCCCCTCCCTGTTTGCAGGCCCTCCCCATATCCATCGCCCTCACTGGACAGGGTGGCACAGGGATGGGTGGCACAGGGTGGCACAGCCCATGCCAGTGTCCAGGTTTGAGGCTGCTGGAAGTTGCTGGTGAAACGTGTGCTCACTGAACAGCCTATTTGCTTTATATACATACGACCATGTACGTACCCATATATATGTGTATATACATATTTATGGGTGTGGGTTTGTACAAGTGACTGCACAGTCCCCTGTGGTACAGCTCCTCCTTCCCTTCTGCCCAACATTTCTTCAGCAGTGAAAAGATCTGCTCAAATTTTAAAAGCTCCAAGTGAAAGTTGCCCACCCAGAAGACAACCCATAAGGCCAAGTACACAGGGCTGTGCAGTGCCCCGTGCTACGCCAGGTCAGGAGGACAAGTGCAGCAAACATCACCCCAGGGTGTGATCCCTGCCTGGTACCAGACAGGTCCTGCCCATCTCCCTGGCCGTGTCCACCACCCCCAGTATTGTCCAAGGTTGGAGGAGTCAGGCTGCTGGACAGGTTGGTCTCTCTTCAAGTACAGGTGATTTCTAGGGACTCTGTGGTCTCAGCCTGGCCCTGGTACTGGCTAAGATGTGGTGGTCCTGCTCCAGCTTATGGTTTTTGGTGGATTTTGGAAGCTATGAGCCAAACACTATTCAGTGCATCCCCTCCTTGCACATCCATCACTGCTCCGGGCACACACAACCACACTGGGTTTCAGTTGTTCCAGAGGAAAACCAGCATCCTGAAGGAGCTTGGCTGAGGACTTGGAGCCCCCAGGAGACACTCCTAGGTGACAGCAATTTCCTTCCATCTCCTTACTGCTCCTTCTGCCATGTGCTGTGGTGGTGGGAAGGGGGAGTCTTTGCAAGGGCTCTGACTAGACCGTTTCCTATCGAGAGTTCCCCAAAGTGACTGAGTGTCTTCTAAATTAGCTGAAAAAAAAAAAAGAAAAAAAATCTTTTAAAATGCAAAACTAGTATCTTTGCTTTGAAATAGACTAAACACAAAGCAGCTTAGTCCAATGAAGCAGAGATAAAGGTTCATGCACTACTTTGTCCTCAAGACACTACAGGTCACAGCAAGAGCTGGCCAGCCCCACCGGCCCAGCACATCCTTCAAACCCTGCAGCCCCACTGGTGGCTCCTGCCATGACATCCTTCAGCCTCCTCCCCTACTCAAGGGGTCCAGGTGACCTCTGCTTCTTAAATGGGCATAGCTCAGACTGAAGAACTCAAGCAACTTCTGCTGTGGTTCAAGTCCTCACCTCATAGCAAGACACACCAGGGTGCTTTCCCTTCAGCATTGCCACTGGGTGAGGTTCTGGTCCCTGGGTTTCCTTATGGTAGGATCAGGGAGGCCTTAGTTGGGAGGGACGTCAGAGATCTCCAGTCCCTCCTCCCCTTTGGAGCAGGACAATCCCCATCCTTAGAGCAGGTCAGTCATAGCTTTGTCTGGCCAAGCCTTGAAAACTCCAAGGATGGAGATGCCCCCACCAGTCTACCCCAGGGCTGCAGCACCCTCCCAGTGAAAGATCTCCTGTACTTCCCAAGTCATGATTGTGTCCCCTGCTCGTCATTTTACCATCTGCCAGTACCAAGAAGAATTAGATTCCATCATCTGTCATTTCTAACTGCCCTTCAAAGAATTGTAGGCTGCTGTTAGGTCCCATCTTGGCCTCCTCTTCACTCGACTAAATAAGCTCCAGAGTCTTCCTGCAGCAGTTGGAGTGGGGAGCTGCCAAGACCTCAACAGGCTCCCAAATGTTTGCTGTCACTCTCTTTCCTCTGGGGAGGGGGGATCTCCACTCTCTCCAGAGGGTCCCTGTGACCTCTTCTTCCAAATAACAAAATGCAGGCTTGCATAGGTTTTGTCTGCCACCCCCCTGCCCCCGGGGAACACAGACGTTGTTCATTCCTCCAGATGTTTCCAATACAAACTTTGTGTTCCCTCAATTTGCAGGCACGGATTTCTTTAGGTTTGTTTTTAACTTGTCCCAAGCGACAGTCATGCAAATGGGTTTTGGCCCACGCAGCTGGCCCCAGCGTGCCAGCAGAGCATCTCCTGTCTGTCTGTACAAGATGTCAGGAGATCTCCAGGCTGCTCTTTCCCTGCTCCCCAACAGGTGTCCATGGTAAATCCCTGCTCTGTCAAGCCTGCTGGCCACCAGGCTTACACCTAATATGTTGCTGTAATTTCAGTTCATATTCCAGTCAGGTTTCAAAGACACTTCAGTAATTTTCTTGGCTCTGCTAAACATTCGTGGCCCTGTGTCCTCTGCACTTGACATGAGCTTCAAAAGAGCGGGGGCAAATCACAGATGTACCCGTGGACGTCAGGGGAGGGACACTGGGTAGTTATTAAATTACTGTACATCCTAGAGTCCCATAAACAGTGGTAGGACACCATATTTGCCCCATCAGCCACCTGGCTGGTGCCAAGGTCTGCGGAGTGCAGTCTGGATCCCTGCGGATGCAGCAGGTAACCATGGGCTCACGTTAGTTTCCCAAAGCAAAGCACTGTGGATGTGGTTCAGCTCCGCGTGAGCAAATGCACCCACAGGTACATCCTCACGCAACCAAAGCCTGGCCGGCTCCTGCAACAGCACGTCATGCCTCGGCCACGTAGCGCTCGTGGCCCCGCACATCTGTGCAGTGTTCGCAGCACCCGCTGGGGGAGGCAGGATGCATCCGCGTTCCTCGGCAGGTTCACATCAGCCAGGAGCTAGTGCTAGGAAGGGAGCCAGGCGCTGTGTGGAGAGAGCCAGCATGTCTCCAGCGCGCTGCAGCACTCATGGATGTCCGTGCCGAGAACGACCAGCGGAAGAAATGGGTCAGGGAGAGAAATCTGGTTTTAGGTCAGAGCATCCCTGCAGGATTCACAAGGCACCTTTAGCCATTTCTCCCTATAATTCTTTCTTTTCTGGTCTTCTCCATCCCTGCGTAGAGCCTGAAGGAGCTGTGGATCCAGTGCTCATGACTCCAGGGATTTAGGGGAAGCTACAGAGTGTTTTAATCCCGGCTCAGGCTTGGTTCAGGACTGTGACCCTCTCCTGTGATCCAGGAGGGGGTTCTGAAGCTGTGTGTGAGCTGTGTGTGAGTTCTGTCTCCAAAATCCTCTTTTCCTGCCTAACTTCTTCCTCCTCCACAGGTCCACAGAGGATGGAGGGACCAGGCACAGCCCCTGGGCACAGCTCAGTTGAGCCAAAAAAAGGGATCATGCAGTGGAAAATGGGAATGAAAAATCAGGTTTGGCCCAGAAGAGCATCGTGCAGAAGGGTCTCCCGTAGACGTACATGATCCCCAGCACCCGAACCCCAGGGGCTGGCTCTCACAGCCTGGGCTTAGTGATACTGAGCCCTGTAGCCCTGCAAGCACTGCAGAAAGTTTTCAGACTTAGAAGGCCAGCTCTCCAAAGTGCTTTTTATTACCTAAAAAGCATTGTGACGCTTAGTGGAGAAAAGGCCACCAAAGCGCACGTTGCGTGAGACACCAGCAGAGCCCCAGCTGGTGGCTGCAGGGACCACCTGACACTTTCCTGCTCCCCTGGAACAGCATCCTGAGGAGTCAGCAGAAAAACAACCAGGTGGAGGTGGGATATGCAGCAGGAAAATGTGACTTTTTTTCCCCCCTGTGTCTAGACCTGTTCCAAAAATTGCTTAACAAACCCACCTGGCAGACGAAAACATGCCTTTTATTGTCCCCATGTAACAGTGCTGTGACAGCTCTGCCTGCGTGAGGATGGGAAGGAGGCAGGTCTGCAGGGGTGAGTCACAACTATCATTAGGTTAAACAGTATATAGAGAAAAAAATGGACATATTGTCCATGGACATACTCTGATTTGTGGTTAAAAGCAGGTCCTTATTTTCCAGCTATATCATTTGAGCTAATAAAAAACTTATTTCTTTCCACAAACATTGCCTCTTTCATTACGTCTTCTTCAATAAAACACTCCTTGGTGCAATTTAAGGGTAATTATCGGCTGCTTTATTTCTTCTAACCACTGCTCAATCACAGAAGTCACACAACTGATGACAAACACATTCTTAACTACGGAAGGAGTTTTATTTAAAGCAAAAATATGATTCACCCTCAAATTTTACATTCAAAGTGCTTTAGAACATGAAAATAGGTGGTGAACAAAGGAGATCTTGCAGCCACATCTCCCAGGAAGCAAAAAAACCCCATAATACGGAAATTACTTTGATGGCAACCTGAGACAGACCTATGAGGTGCCCATAAGAAAGCCTGGCAGGTTCACTTGCACCCACCCATAGTCACCCCACCGTGAGGGGCGCGCTCCTGTCGGAGGAGAGCGTTGCTGGGTTGACCCATCACGCTGGATCCGGCCCACTGCTCCTCTCCACAGTCCCTGTACGCAGAAATCCCCTTTATTATTCTAAGAAAGGGTGATTTCTACATTGCTTCAGCTCATTTAACAGCACTTGGCCATTACGAAGCTTTTCTAAGTCTTTATGGTCTTCTCCACTGTCTTTTTCAATGAAGTCCTTTCTTTGATGACCCCAATTATTGACTATGTAAATCCTTACGGATCCACATACCTCCCAGTCCCTCCTGCATCTCATTTCCCACTCAGCCTCCTTTGCTCTCAAGACCTTGCTCGTCTTTCTCCTCTCGGGCTGGACAGCCCAGCCAAGGGATTTGTGCCAAGGAATGCACGGTGTCCCTGGAAAGGAGAACAGCTTTGCTACAGCCACATTCAGACTCCTTTCACCATGTCCCAGGGCACAGCACAGTTGCAAATAAGATCCAGGAATCCCACCTGCCAGCTTGCATCATTTTTCAAGACTATATTAAGGCCCGTCTCGCCCTCTCTTAAAAATAACTGACATCAGGATGTTTGCAGGCTGGGAAGTGGGAGGCTGAGACTGATGCTTGCGACCCCAAGAGTTTGTTTCTCAGGTGAAACCTCTGCAGTTTACTTCACTGAGACTATGACTTGCACCTGCTTAGGAAAAAATAAATTAAAATAAAAGCAATTTAGCACAGATCAAGCCGCTCGATTCATAAAAATCAGGGAAAAATTAACAAGCCCATTCCCACCCTGAAGCTGCCTGGTTACCAAAGCACGGGGCAGAGCGTAAAGCAAATCCTGGAAACCAAACAGCCATTAAACCATCTTCATCTGGAACTTTTTCTGTGTCAGGCTGCAATGCTGGTGAGTGTTTCTCTTCAGCAAACTCTGTTAGTCTGGTTTCATAAAGAAAATGGGTTTAGGCAGCTGTTTGGTGGGGGGATGCCAGAAGAAGATCCCTCAGGCTCAGACAATGGCTGGGCTTTGCTTGGTTTCTGGTCCTACCTGCTGCCAAGAAATGCAAAGTGGGACGGAGAAGAGGAAGCCGAGTGCTGAGAAGGTAGAGTGCAAGAGAGGGCAGAGCATCGGTCTGGGACCAAAGCACCCTAATTCCTGCTCTACACAGGCTTCCCTGAGGTCCTTGAGAAAGTTGTCATGCCTCGGTGTCTCCAACTGTAAATAACGACAAAGGAAATACAATAGAAGCCAAATATCTTCATAGAATCACAGAATGGTTTGGGTTGGAAGGGACCTTAAAGATCATCTAGTCCCACCCCCCTGCCCTGGGCAGGGTCACCTCCCACTGGACCAGGTTGCTCCAAGCCCCATCCAACCTGGCCTTGAACCTCCAGGGATGGGGCAGCCACAGCTTCCCTGGGCAACCCCGGCCAGGGGCTCACCAGCCTCACAGGCAACAATTTGTTGCTAATATCTTGTCCAAATCTCCCCTCTCCCAGTCTGAAGCCATCGCCCCTCCTCCTATCCCTACATACCCTTGTAAAAAGTCCCTCTCCAGCTCTCCTGTAGACCCCATTCAGATACTGGAACTCTAAGATCTCCCCAGAGCCTTCTCTTCTCCAAGCTGAACAACCCCAACTTCAATAAATAATGTTTATTAATGCTCTTCAGTAAACAGCACTCCTGTTCATGACGACAGGCTCTGAACAGAGACAGGATATATTCATTTTCCAGGTTGCACCGAAGCAGTCCCAGCATCAGGCTGGAGGACAGGGCTGGTGTGCACAGCGCTACCGCAGATTCCAAGAGGTTGGTGTGAAAATCCAGGCAGCCCCACAGGAGGAGCAAGCACAAACCCCCCCTGCCCAGGCTGAGCTGCTCGGGGGGACGAACACGGGACGGCGCGGGGGGCTGGTGGGAGCTCAGCGAGAAGAAGAGCCGGGGGTTAGAGCCGATCACAAGCTGAGCATGAGTCAGCCGTGTCAAGCTGTCACAACCGATAAACAGCGCTTGGGGACGTGTAAACAGGAAAATAGCTGCAAGACAGATGAAGGTGCGGGGCTGCTCGATGGTGGGCGTAAGGGGGGGTACGGGCAGGCAGTGCCGCCTGCCTGCAGAGGGGACCACGGGAATGGTGGCCACAGTGAGGGACCTGCGGGGCACAGCTCAACCACGACCAGCACCCGAGGGGTTTGTTTGCTTGGGGAGGATGCAGCGTGCCCAGGGCTGAAGGGATTTAACTTTTCCCCAGGGGATTTAAGGCCCAGGGAGAGAAACATCTGTCAGGGCTCACGCAGGTTTAGGGATACACCCCTGAGCTCCTGGAGTGAACACTGGGTGATGTCCCAGGACGGCTGAGCATGAGCAGGATGTGACCCGGCACGTCCACGGTGTTCCAGTGGCTGCTGCAGCCACAGGCAGCCCTGATGTGACACGGCAGCTCCGGGCACAGAACCCCAGGGGTGTGGGTGCACTCCGGGTGCTCCGTCACGAACAACCCTGGCCGTGCTGGACCAGCCTGACGGGTAGCTGGAGGGAGGGAGCACAACCCTGGCCGCATCCAGCCATGGAGGCTGCAACTCCCCAGGCGGGAGCCTGAGCTGCTCATTTATTTTTGATATCCTCATGACAACCACAGCGCAAGACTGTGAGAAAGGGAGAGGCTGCCTGAGCAGCTGCCGTCCCCGGGGGAGATGCGGGGACAGGCACCCGGGCAAGAGGGTCTTCCAGCAGATTTCTTTCCCTATTCAGGTCCCTCTCCGGAGCAACCAGTTTAATAAAGCACCTTCGCCTCCCTCCTCCTTAGCGCTTTATCTCCTGGATAAAACACACGTCTGCTCATTTCCCAGCCCCAGCTACGCCCCGCAGCAGGGCTGGAAGTGGGGGCCGTGCAGACGAGCCGTCCTCGCCCCGGTCCCCGCGCCCACGGTCGCTGGAAGCGTTGCTCGCTATCAGCTGAGCCTCACTCATTGCCACCCCAGATGGCGAGACGTGGGTGGGGATG
>VZSF01005017.1:191855-202468 GCA_013398295.1 Chionis minor
CCCCCTACCCCAGCCCCCCGCTGCTGCCCGCACCCTGCCCAGGGCTGGCAGCGGGCGAGAAGAAGGGGGTGGCGGAGGCTGAGGTGCTGCCGCTGCCCCAGGGGCACCCCTCGTCTCATCCCGCCTATGGAACCTCAGCTGGGTCCCTTGGGTCCCATCCGTGAGGCTGGGTCCCAGCAGCAGCGATGTGGGGGCTTTCGGAGCCTCCAGCGCATAAATGTGTGTTTGCAGGTTTTTAAGCAATTTGGCAAAAAAGTTCCTCCTCCCCCAAAACCAATCTGGCACCGAAGAAGAGCGATGCAAAGCCAAAGCCACCCGCAGCCGGGTCCAGGGTCCCTTTGCGGCACCCAGAAGGGACCGTGGCCATCCCTGCAGCGCGCAGAGGGCTCAGGGGACTTCGCCCCTCCTCGCCTCCCAGCTGTTTCCACCAGCAGCGACCAAATGACAGTGGCAAATTGTGTGTCAATGCTCCAGCCCAGACCCTCAAAGGTACTTTGGTGCCTGAGCGGGGCAAGTTAAGCCCTTAAATCCTTCTGCAAATCCTGGCTGCAGCCTTGTGGGAGCGGGCACTACAGCGGCACCGAGGTTCATCCTCCCTGCACCCCAGAGAGCTTCGCCCTCTCCTGAGCACAGGAAAAGACTTCAGTGCAGAAAAAGACATTTCCTGACACAAATGCGCGGGGATCAAATGACTTTCTCTTAGTACCCTGTTGCATTTGCCCCCAAAACCTTTCGCGTGTTCGGTGTCACCGCGTTCCACTAGGATACGTGCATGCTTTTATGTGAACCTCCTGCCTGACCTGCTCCAGCTCCTGCCTTTGTATCCCCTCTCCATTCCCCTGCAAACCATATAAATCATGGAAAAGGCCAGAGCTGAGCAGAAATCCTCTGGGCACGTGCGTGCTCCCTTCTTGCCCCCAGCAAATCTCCAGCACAGATACTCCATCTCATCAATGTTACAAATAGTTCAAGGGAGGGGGCCAGGCTTTTTTCAGTGGTGCCCAGTGACATGACAAGGGGCAATGGGTACAAAATTGAATATAGGAAGTTCCATCTCAACATGAGGAGGAACTTCTTCCCTTTGAGGGTGGCAGAGCCCTGGAAGAGGCTGCCCAGAGAGGTGGTGGAGTCTCCAACTCTGGAGACATTCCCAACCGTCCTGGACGCCATCCTGTGCCCCCTGCTGTAGGTGGACCTGCTCTGGCAGGAGGGTTGGACCAGATGATCTCCAGAGGTCCCTGTCAACCCCTAATGTTCTATGATTCTATGGTTCTATGATTCTACAATTCTCCACTCTCGCACAGGGGCCACCCCAGCTCCCTCGTTCATCACTATCCCCATGACAGAGCAGTTTCCACCAGTCACCGATGTCCCTCTGCTTGAAGAGCCCTGTCACCTGGGTTTGGCCCTGCAGGTGACAGAACCAGCCTTAGGGAAAGGTGGAGGCGAGGCCATGCGCGCTCCGGCGCGGGGATTAGCAGCTTTGCCTTACTCAGCCCAAGCAACAAATTGCACTCATTAAATGCAAGCTCAGGTTGCGTCTGATTGCAAGCACGGAGCAGCCTGGGGGGATTCCCGCTCCGGGAGGTCCACATGGTGACGGAGAGCACCAGGAAGGGGAGATGCCACCAGTCCCTTGACTCCCTTGCATGCGGGAAATGGGAGGCCTGGCTGGCCTCCTTTCAGCTGAAAGGCCATTTTTGTTTTTCTATTTAATCAAATTTCCTCCGACTTAGTGAAACCGCAACAATTGCCTTTTGAATCTGATTTTTCAGCAGGAAAGCTGTTTGCAGCAGCACGAAGAAATGGCGCTGCAGATGTTCCCCTGAGCACGACGTGGGCCGTTTGCCGGCCACGAGTGTTCCTGCGACACCTCCGCTGGTTGTGATATTCCCTGATTAATTACTGACCCAAATCATGCTGATTAGTAACAGCCCACCTGCATTCGGAGGCCGGGATGGGACTGAAGCACTGCAGAGCCGCGGACCCACATGTCTTCAATGCAGAGTTCGGTGTGTTCCCACCACCGTGGCTCCAGGGTGAGCTACGCCACAGCGAGGGGTGTCCTGAGTTGTGTGTCACAAATACCAGTTTATAACCCCAGCACTGGCCTGGCCTGGCTTTCTCTGTGACATTGGCCATTCTCCAGGCTCTTTAACCCCTTTTAATGGGGTACAAACTTCCCTTAATGGGGCTAGTGGGTCTGAGCTGGTGTGGGGTGCTGGGATTAGAGGTGGGGTTGGGGAGCGACGCTGAGTTTGGGGATCGCCGCGTCCTTTGCAGCCAAGGGGAGGTGGACGGAAGTGGCTGGGGGCAGGAGGGGGTTCGTTCCCTGCTGTTTCGCCCAAGTAAAGCTGCTGCAACAGCAGCTGGGTGGCCCTGGGGACAGAAAAAGGACCAGGTGCTTTTACTATGTAGGTTTTGCAGGTCAGTAACGCTAGAGCGGGGAAAGGATGAAGCACGTGGCTGCTATGTGACAGCACTTGCCAGGGAGGGCAGGCTGTCATTTTGGGGACAAGCATTTTGAGTTGGGATTGTTCAGCCTGGAGAAGAGAAGGTTGAGGGGAGACCTTCTCACTCTCTACAACTCCCTGAAAGGAGGTTCTAGCCAGGTGGGGTCAACCTCTTCTCCCAAGGAACAAGCAACAGGACAAGAGGAAATGGCCTCAAGTTGTGCCAGGGGAGGTTTAGGTTGGATATTAGGAAAAGTTTCTTTACGGAAAGGGTTCTCCAGCATTGGAACAGGCTGCCCAGGGAGGTGGTGGAATGGCCGTCCCTGGAGGTATTTAAAAGGCGGGCAGACGTGGTGCTGAGGGACATGGGTTAGGGGTGGTTTTGGCAGAGGTTTATGGTTGGACTCGATGATCTTGAAGGTCTCTTCCAACCCAAGTGATTCTATGAAACAGCAGGGCTGATGAGCCATCTCCATCACTCCAGGTATCAACAGGCAACCCCACTCCCAACCCAGCAGGGACCATGGGATCCCAGGTGATCCCGCACCTTCTCCAGCCGTCAGCGGGACTCTAACGGGGATGGCACAGGACAGTATGGCAGTCTGGAGCAGCAGGCTGGCTCGGTGGCCAGACTCTGGCCAGCCTGTCCTCCTGCTGCCACATCTTCTGGCTACATCAATGCTCCATGAAAACCAACCCCCTCTGCTGCCGGGGCAGGGGGATTCCTGCTTATGAATATCTTTGAGATGAGCAAGTTGTTTATTTTTTTGCATCGAAATTCACTGTTAGAATTAGTGCAAAAGGGAAGAAAACGTTCACCTTGTTGCATTAAGTCCCTTATTGTCCCTCGTCCGGGGATTGCCCCTCCTGGGCCACGTTGTCGTCGGTGTCACTGCTGCGGATCGCCCGGCCAGAGGGAGAGTAGTGCTGGGGACGTGGGGAGCTGCACATTCCCGGCTGGAAGGGAATGAGTCAGAGAGGAAAAGAGGGGGAGGGAGGCGGCTTATGAAAAGTCCTAGTTGTTATGGGGAAATGGGGGGGGGAATAAAAAAAAGGAAAACAAAAAAAAAAGGAAAAACCAAACCAGAACTGCCCCGGTGCTCCCGAGAAGACCCCATGGAGGAGGGTGAGGTAAGGGCAGTCTGTGCTTCCCACAGCGCTGCCATCGTCGCTGAGACACGTGCCAGCTCTGAGGGTCCCCAGCGCCTCCCGCACGGGGTGGCACGGCCATCTGCAGCCACCCTACATGACGGGAGGCAGCAGGCTGGGAGGGAGGGTGCTCCAAGGGATGGGGTTTCTCCAGGACCTGGAGCGAGAGAGCTGAGTCCTTGCAAAGCTGGGATGTGACGTGTCGCCTCACCGGCATTTTGGGAGGAGGGCAGGCAGAAAATAAGTGGAAACGGGACCCAGCCAAAAGAGCCAAAGGTGTAAGCATCTGTTTTCCACCCCTTGCTCAGCGCCCCCCACCTTCCTTGAGCCTTGATGCTACACTTGAGGGGGTGCCTGGGGGCTTGTTGCCCCAATCCAAGCACAGATAAGACACATGATGCTAGGAAAAAAGCACAACAGCGGTGCTGCGTGGCTTGGAGAAACTGCCTCCCATGAGCAGCCTGGCAGGGCCACCACATGGAGTGTCACAGGGGGACGGGAAGCCCCAGCCCAGGCAGTGGGACCGCAGGATTTAGCTGGAAGAAGGCAGTTTTGCTGGAGGTGAGAAAGGAGACACCCTACAACCTCTTGAAGGGCGTGTGTATGCAGGGGTGAAGGATGGGATTTGCGCTATGGGGGACTGAGCAATGGGGGATGATGCTGTGGCTGTTGCCTGGAGGAGCCCTGGGGTGTCCCATGTGTACCTCTCGTCCCCAGGCAGCTGCAGCGGTGACGGGGAGGACTGCAGAGTCCAGGCAATCTCATCTTTCCCTTTGCAGACTCCGTGTGGTCTGAATGAGGATTTGGGGGCGCTCAGACCTGGCTCCACATCTCTGGGCGCAGCGGTAATTCTCATTTGGGATCTGGAGAACCTCAATGTGCCATGTGGAAACCCACCACCTGCCACAGCACCAGCAAGACCTCTTTGCAGCTGAGGCTTCAGCAGCTCCCACAGCAGGGAAACATCCCTGTTTTGTTCCCTTTCTTGCCCCTGCAGACGTGGCTTTTGGGCAGCAGAAGGTCACGTACACATCTGGAAAGGGCTCGGACTCCTCGAGCTGCTGAGCATTGTACAATGTGAGCTGTACGGGGTGGGGGAAACACCCGAAGAGCACTTCTGATAGGAAATCCCAATGGATGCAGGTGGCAGCGGTGGTGGCCTCTGACAACCCCCTCCTGTCCCTGGCTGGACAGTGAGGGACATCTCCCTGGTGGGAGCAACCTGGAGCGGGGATGGTCAATACTTACAGAGCAAAACCCTGCTGAGAAAGTTCTTCAGCACTGGCACGTCCATGGGCCAGCTCGAGCCCACGGGGGGCCATGTCCTCCTGGCCACCATCCCATCCTTTCTGCTCCAAGGCTGGTGCTGGGCTCCTGTAGGGAACAGGGATGGATCCTCCCAGGAGCTCAGTGGTTCCCCATCTGGGCAAGCGTCTCCCTGCCCCAGGAGGGTTTGTGCATGGTGAAGAAGTGAGTCGGCACTTGGTACGTGTGTCTCTGAGCATACGTGAGCCGGGCTGGGGGGGCTGGAGGTCACTGGAAGGGGTGACAGCAGGGTGGGGACAAGCAGCAGGACATCGTGTCCCAGCGAGGACCAGCGGGACAGCCCCGCTGCACCCCAGGGCCACGGCTCCTCCTCCCTGTGACCCAGCTGCAAACAAGAAGACGACGTTCATTTATTTATTTTTTTTTAAAAGACCAGTTTCGGGTTTTTTCATCCCCTAAAAATGCCTGCGAAGCTGCAGTGACTTGTGTGTGCTACAGGAGCATGTGTTGGAATGAGGTTAGCCGGGGCGAGGCTGCTCCGCTGCCTTAGGGAGCTGCTGCAGATACAGCCTGTTCCCACTCACATCGGCGGATATTTATAGATACAGATGTTTCTCGAGCAGCAGGGTTCAAGCCTGATTTTTTTTATTTAGGTTTTTTGGTTTTTTTTTTTGACTCCCCGTCTTCCTTTGCGTCTCTCCTCTGCTCTTCAAAGCCATGCTGGAGGTAGAGAAAGCCGCTCCAGAAAGCAGCGGGGAGGCAGAGGAGTCACTCCCCGCTATGGGATTTTAGAAATAAAGGGTGGGAGGGGGTTGGGGTGCCCATGTGTCCCCGTTCAAGGCCGGGGGCACCTTCTCGGAAACCCACAAACCGCCACCGCGGGGCCACAGCTGGCAGCCAGCCCGGGTCACAGCAGGCTCTGCCTCCCGGCGCTGCAGCTGGAGAGCGCCCAAGGGAGCGATATCACCCCGTTTCACCGGGGGGGAACTATGGGGAGCGATGCTCCGGGGGCAGGGAGGGGGCTGAGTGCGGGGCCAGGTCCCCTGGGTACCCCCGGTGCCTCCCCCCACACCAAACCTCCCCGTGCATCCAACCAAGGGATGCCCGTCCCGTGCCTCTGCGAAACAAAACGGGGATATTCGGGGATCACTGGAGCTGTAGTGGGATTTTTCCCTCTGTGGGGTCCCTCTTGCCCCCTCCCCATGGCCAGGGTCACCCCCCACCCCAGCTCCCCAGGAGCCCTTGCAGATGATGTTTGCCCACAAGCCCAGCCAAGCAGCCGGCATTCCACAGCCCAGCTCGGCTTGTTCCTCCTGCTGCTTCAACCCCACCGATTCCCCAGCATCTTCCTACCCCGAGGAAGGTTGGTTGAAATTTTTGGGCAAGAGGAAAGACCCACTGAAATCAATCCACGCCTCCTGGGGAGCGGGGGGACAGCGCTGGGAGATGCTGCCTCTGCCTCGGAGCGTTATCTTCGGAGGCTGGGCGATGGCTTTGCTCCACAATTAATTATACATACTCTGTGGTCCGCCTGGGAGGCATTAATGGCTCCAGATGCGGATCATGGGGCTCTGCATGGCACTGTAAATATGCTGGAAGGCCAATTTGGATTTCCCCGGGTGCCTCATTTAAATGAATTATGTAAACTCTTTCCCCTCCTCTTTTGAGCAAAAGCCAGTCCGGCTGCTGCCCGATGTGTTAATCCCATGAATAAAATAAAAAACAAGGGAAACCAGGCATTAAAGAGAATAAAACGACGCTGCGGAACCCCTGGCAGCGCTGGCATCGCCTGGGGACCAGGACGTGCAAGGGAACTGTTTGGGAATGTGGCTGCTCCTGTCACCCTGGACCTGGGTGTCACTGGGGGGGGTCCCCCCTCTGCACAGTCCTAAACCCTTTGATGAGCCCAGCAGCTCCAGGATAGCACCGTCCCCATCCCTGGGTTGAAATGCGGTTTAATTTGGCAACGCAGCGATCACAGTTACCTTTTGTGAAGCAGATTGCTCAGAGACTTCCCCAGTCTCCCACGTTACCCTTATTTCCCCTGTATCCATGATTCTGAGCTGCCCCCCAACCCAGGTGGGAGGGAAATTAGAGCAATTAAAGCCACATCAGTAAATAGTGGCGGCGCTGGCATGTGGATTTCCTGGCATTATGCATGGTCTGATCCTGCTCTCCAGGCTGGAGCTGCGACTCGGATGCACAATGGGGAGGGACAGGCAGGGAAGGGCCCCAACCCAGGGCTGTGGTTTCTGCCTAGCGGAAGGTGGCAGATGTCGGATGATGAATTATTCACCCAGAAAATCAGAATGAAAACGGCCGCTCTGCTCCCTAAACACGGTGGCTGTGAGTGCCACAGGCTGGCCCATGCCCACGATTGGACCGTTTGCTGAAGGCACCAGGATCTGGAGGTCGGAGATGGTCTGTAAGCCAGGATCTGGAGGTCGGAGATGGTCTGTAAGCCAGGATCTGGAGGTCGGAGATGGTCTGTAAGCCAGGATCTGGAGGTCGGAGACAGTCTGTAAACCAGGATCTGGAGGTCGGAGACGGTCTGTAAACNCAGTCTGTAAACCAGGATCTGGAGGTCGGAGACGGTCTGTAAACCAGGATCTGGGAGTTGGAGATGGTCTGTAAACCAGGCACACTTTGGAGACACCCCGTAGCTCATCGTCCCTAGAAGAGCTGGAGCAACCAGACCCTGCTGTATATTTCTTAAATACCCAGCTAAACTTCCAAAAGTAGCTGCTGCTGCTGCACATATGCACAGCATGGGGACACTTCCCTTTGGAAGTGACAATCACCAGCAAAAAAGACATTTTTACCCTCACCGACTCTATGCCGGTTGTGAGCCCTCATGTCCTCTCCTTGGCGCATCCCTTTCCCATGAGCCCTGTGAAGCAAAACCGTGGCCGGGGAATCTCAGGCGTAATTCGGGGCTGTCTGGCAGCGTTGTCCCTCGTGGGTTGTCACCCGGAGCGGGAGGGTGACAGCCCCCACAGGATGCGGACTCGGGGGAGCTCAGCGGTGGTGCCCAGCTGGCAGGGGGCTGCTGCCCACCCTCCTCCCTGCGGACAACATGACACTGGGACGCGCAAATGGATCTTACTTGCTAATAAGCAAAGGCAGAACAGCCACAACTCTCTGTTCCCATGACGAGGAGGGGATTGCGAGGGCCCCGTGAACTCAGCATCCCTGTCCATGACCCTCACTGGCACCATGCTTAGGCCTGGGGCCATTTTTTCCATCAATCCACCTTTTTTTATTTATTTTTGTGTATTAAAATATAGCAGCCGGGCTTGCCCCATGGCTTGAACTCCCCCTTGGGGTGCTCTGCAGCTGGCTGAACGTGGATAGATAAATAGTGGGATGGGACAGTCACATCATACAGGCAATCGCGTATGGGGAGGTTCTTCTCCGCTGAAACCCAAAAATCAAAGGGTGCTGGAGGCAGCATGGTTTGGTAGCTGTGGCTGCACATCCAGGAGTCACCTCGAGCCACCCTGCCTCAGTTTCCTTTTGGGGCTGTGATGATCATTATGGCAAGGTGTATTTGCCCGTGGTTTGAAACATCTCCTAAAGAAAACAGCGAGTGAAGTTTATTCTTATTTAAATAAATAATGGATAGGAGGGATGACGTTGAAAATAAATCTTGTAGTGGACCCTTCTGCAATCCAGACCTTAGAATCATACAATCATAGAATCACTTGGGTTGGAAGAGACCTTCAAGATCACCAAGTCCAACCACAAACCTACACTGCCAAAACCACCCCTAACCCATGTCCCTCAGCACCACGTCTGCCCGGCTTTTAAATACCTCCAGGGACGGAGATTCCACCACCTCCCTGGGCAGCCTGTTCCAAGGCTTGAGAACCCTTTCCGTAAAGAAGTTTTTCCTCATATCCAACCTAAACCTCCCCTGGCACAACTTGAGGCCATTTCCTCTTGCCCTGTCACTTGTTCCTTGGGAGAAGAGATTGACCCCACCTGGCTAGAACCTCCTTTCAGGGAGTTGTAGAGAGTGAGAAGGTCTCCCCTCAACCTTCTCTTCTCCAGGCTGAACAATCCCAACTCCCTCAGCCGCTCCTCATAAGACTTGTTCTCCAGACCCCTCACCAGCTTCCCACATCATGCCCAGGGAAGGAGCACATGGCCGCTCGCTGTTGGGTTATCCCAGTTGCGTCACACCGGAGCTGTTTGGATACAGCTGCAGAGCCGAAAGAAAGAACAAGGATTTCTTGGTTCGGAGAGAATCCCACGGACAAGGCATTGTGGTGGTAGCTCGAGATTTGCCGCTGGCTCAGCTGGAGACTGTCCTGAGTGGGACACCCAGGCGCTGGGTCACCCAGCTGCTGCTATGTCACTGCTGGAACCAGAGCGGGAGGTTCTGGCGCTGCGGAGCCATCCTCATCCTCGCAGAGTCTCCCTGGCAGGGGATGGCATTCGGGAGCCAAGGGCACGTTTCACGCAGCCGGTGGCTTGGGTTCATCTCCCGCCGACTTGCTCCGGTTGGGCGTTTCGTGAGGAGCCGCCTGCAGAGGAGGCGCCGCGGGTGGCAGTTACAGCTGCAGCAGACGCAGGGTTTTCCTGCTCTCTTGAAAGGTGGGAAACGCAAAAGGCAAAGCTCGTCGGGGGAAAGGTTTGAGCATGTCCCCACATGGTCACGGGGACCGTGTTGCATCCGCAAGTGTCACTTGCCCAAGGTGCCTTTGGGGACGTGCGAGTTACCCAGGTGCCAGTCAGCCCCCTGGCGCGTTGCTGCTCCACGCTGCTCACCTGCAGTGGGGGCTCCTGCCTCTCCCCCCCAAAATGGCCTGGGCTGGAGCAGAAAATTTGGGGGCATCTGCAAAACATGCTGCTGGGAGCACATCTGCCCCCCCAGTGTCTTCCCAGGCCACACAGCAGAGTGGTGCTCGCACTGCCCAGCGCGGGGTGCCTGCAGGGTGCAGGGTGCAGGGCAGATGATGCAGGGTACAGGGTAGATGATGCTGGGTGCAGGGTGCAGGGTAGATGGTGCAGGGTGCAGGGTGCAGGGTAGATGGTGCAGGGTGCACAACACAAGGTACAGGATCACAAGGCAGGGTGCAGGATGAAGGGTGCAGGGTACATGATGCAGGATGCAGGGTAAGGGATGCAGGAGGCAGGACAGAGTGCAGGATGAGGGATGCAGACTGAAGGATGCAGGAGGCAGGGTGCAGGATGCAGGACATAGGGTGCAGGACAAAGGTTGCAGGATGAAGGGTGCAGGCTTGAGGGAAGCAGGGTGCACAATGCAGGCTGAGGGGTGCAGGATGCAGGCCAGGGGATGCAGGGTGCAGGGTGAGGGATGCAGGGTGAGGGGTGCAGGGTGCAGTCTGGGGGATGCAGGGTGCAGAATACAGGCTGAGGGGTGCAGAATGCAAGCCAAGGGATTTCAGGGTGTAGGGTGAGGGGTGCAGGGTGCAGACTAAGCGATGCAGGGTGCAGGGTTCAGATTGAGGGATGCAGGGTGCAGACTGAGGGAGGTGGGGTGCAGGCTGGGGGCTGCAGAGTGCAGATTGAGGGATGCAGTGTGCAGGCCAAGCAATGCAGGGTGCAGGATGCAGGCCGAGGGGTGCATGGTGCAGGCTGAGGGGTGCAGGGTGCAGACAGAGGGATGCAGGGTGCAGTCTGAGCAGTGCAGGGTGCAGGATGCAGTCTGAGGGGTGCAGGATGCAGGCTGGGCGATGCAGGGTGCAATCTGACCGATGCAGGGTGCAGACAGAGGGA
>VZSF01005018.1:0-11818 GCA_013398295.1 Chionis minor
CATAGTCATATTCATAGTCATATAAGGATATTCATAGAAGGATCCTGTGAGTTGTTTCTGTAAGACCCCTGACTAGGATTTCTCCTGCTAACACTACATCTTTGGGCTCAACTCAGGAAGACAACCAAACTTGCTTAACTTTAAACATCACTGCTAGCACCACTGATGGTGGTGTCTGTTTTTAGGCTTTACTAGATCAGGTATTCTGAGCAAGAGAATGGAAGGTTTTATTCATATAAACACTTAAGTATGACCCAAAACTTAGTTATTCTGACCAAAGAAACCACAAGGTGATATATTCTGTCAAGGGAACTGCGTCATGTTGGTTCCTCAAGCCTGTAGAAAAGTTGAAGCCTGCAAAGTCATCACACATGAAAACAAAAAAATAGAAAAGGATAATGAGAGGTTAAGAATTTGCTTCTTTGCTGCTGCCTTTCTGCCCGTCATCAATACAATTCCTGTTCTCATGGAGTGTAGATCTCATGATCTATGCAAAAGACTACAAAAAATTGGAATAGCTTAGCAGGTTTGGTCATTTTATCCTCTCCTTTTTGCAGTATACTTGTGTACAGCAGCAGTTGAAAAACCATAGACTGATGATAATTTTGGGGAGTGGGACGATAGCAATATGTTGGTGCAAAATAACTGAGAAAAACTGGTTACCTCATTCTGTTGTTTTAAATACAAAAGGAGGCAAAGGAAAACTGATATATGGCACATACTGCCCCTGCCATATGTTCACTTCTCACATGAGCATTGCTATTATCAGTGTCTTTACTCTTGTACTTGCTTCTGTAATAACAATATAGACAGAACAATGAGGTGCCAATATTGCTGTAGCCGTCATTCTTTTGCTCTTTTTAGTTTATGAAGGAAAAGTGAAGTATTGGGAGCTTCTGCTATTTTAATTCTTCCCTGGCTTCTAAGTTTGGATTCTTTTTAGTGGCTTTTTTCTCCTTACAAATTAAAAGTTTTTAACATTATTGTAATAATTCTCAGTTTTTCTTATCTCAGAAATAATAGATAAATAATAAACGAAACTATTTTACCATGTTGTCCCCTATGTCTAAGGAAGTTCATTGTGAACTCATCAGAGCAGTCAGTGAAGGGTATCATAAAAAGCAGGGCAAGTGCCTTTTAAAAAGTTCTCTGATATTTCTTAAAATGATTCCTTGTTTGAAAAGAGAGGATAAAGCAGAAAGCACAGACCTTATAAAAACAAAAATTAATTTTTATGTGACTTGGCACTACTTAAAAGCATATTATAAATTAAAAACACTTATGTCTGTATAACTCACTTGTTTTAGTGGGCCACTAATGTCTATCACTTCTGAATGTGATGCAAATAAGACTTTTGGGGTTTTGTTACATGTTTTAAATCAAAAAAAGCAAACACACTACATTTGAAAAAGCAGGTAACTTATTAAATTTGGAAGGGATGAGTTCCCTTGTAGGCAAATGAATTCTATGTGATGCTTATGCACAGAAGGACCAATAAACTAGAAACCTAGAAATGTAAAAAATAGTACAGCAAGATTACTGAAACTATCATGCTCCCATGTCTCTCTGTGGACTGCGAATTTTAACACTAGAACACAAAGTTTCCATGTGATTATCTCTTTGGGCTCTTAAAATGAAGTTTGGTTCTTTTTACTCCATTTTGTCTTGCATCATTTTTGTGGGAATATGTGGAATAATGAAACATACAGGAATTCTACAAGGAGTCCTTCAGAACTTTTCTCTGTTATGGGACAGGATTATTAAATAAATTTTTTCTCTTAATTTTTTTGTCCTTTTATAATGTTCAATAATCTGTACTATGTGATAAAAATATATTAAAATACATTATATTACATAGTAATATTAATTTTTGGCATTTCTAGTCTTGTAAATGTCCTTTAGAAATATATAAGTTTTTCTTATTTAATTCAATGCAAGTTAGAAATGCAAATGAGTATCCTAAACTAGAAGGTTTATCTGTAATATAAATATTTAATGGAATTCTCAATCAAACCCTTTTTTAAAATTATCTAACACATAATGCAGATAGCATTTTATGTAATGGTTTATGTGGCTTGTCATTCCCCAACTGTTTCTGTAAACACCTACCTAAAAGAATTTATTTTCATACCTTGAACAGACGTTGCCTGTGTATATGTGTGCAAAACAATTGCCCCAGTGAACTATTAGGGTTGTACACATTTTAATGACGTTCACTGACATGTAACAGGAGATATGCTATTTCTGAGTTAAATGCCACTGAACTGCATATTGCAGTTAGTATGGAACAACCAAAAAAAGTGTATTATAGTCATGTCATTAGTGAGAGAATTCGCATAACTACTTGCAAGGTTGTAACTTGATTTAATAAATATACGACAAACAACTAAGACATTTGGGAAGAGAGCAATTGGAGCAACACAGAGGGAAAGCGGCTCTGAATAGGGTAGTCATCAGAACAATACATTTCTCCCTGACATGTTTGCCCTTCATTCTTAAACTTTTTTCATCTTCAAGGTCTTTGCCACTCTCAAGTGCTTACAAGTTGAAATTTCTGTTCGTTTCTACTAAGATTTGGCAAGGAAAGGCACCATGATAGGTACCTTTGGAATCTCACTATTTCTTACCTACTGGCACAGTCTCCAAAAGCTCATGAAAATTACTATGGATTAAAATAATCATTTTTGTTTACCAGTGCTGTAGAATGGGCCAGTTCTTGGACACATGCTGTGCTGAAATGAACCTAAAACAGCCATTATAGTCTTCTCCTCAAGAAACACAGAAGTTCCCATTTAAATACACAGCACAAAAGAAGTCTAAAGTTGGCAGATTTAAAACAATTAAAGAGAGAAGAAGAAAATTGTTTCCAATTTTAAATATTCAGGAACTCTGTATTCTTTTGTAGTAACAAGAGAAAGTCAGGCTTTCAGTGTAAACCAGAGCAGGAAGCTAAATTGTGTATTTTTAACATGATAGCTTCTTAACTAAGATATCTGTGCTAGAGTCTAAAATTTTGCAATATGTCTGCTCCCTATCATCTTGCTGTAGACTATTAGATAAATGATTTTAAAAGTACATTAAAAAACCCCTGTGACTGAAGATATTTATCAGTAACTCTCAGGTTTAGCCTACTATTCTCAAGCCAATGATAGCATTATAGAGTTATAAATTTGTAGTATGATAAACAACAGTCCCAGAACAGTGTATCATTTTTATTTGCATTTCTTACAGCCTTCTGGCATCTTATTATTCCCCTAGACATAAGGTCAGGAACCTTCATGAAATACCGGAAGATATATATGCAATTGTTTTATATTCAATTCTAGCACTTTTAGTTTAGGAAAAAAATGCTGTAAACTTCTTACTGCAGAGCAGATTATTGGTTGTGTGTAAAGAATTACACTCGGGAGAGCAGCTGGTGCATCAATGAGCCCAGTGCCCTTGATTGTATGTATAACCTATTATTTTGGAATGCTGTTCTGAGATACAAATAAAGAGTAGACACTTTTTGGAATTACCACTAGGATTAATAAACACTAACTAAGTCTCAACAGCTATCCAAATATTTCACATATACTGCTCAGAATATTTCCCCCACCTACTGTAAACATAGACATGAAATCACAAATCATCATATTTGCTAGGTCAGTACCAGCTTTGTGAATGTGTAGCTTGCCCGGGGAAGCAGACCCTATTCCATATACTCTGCCTGTACTTCTGAAAAGACAACATGAGTGGCATGGGATATGAGGTGAAGGCAGCTGCTGTTGGAAGAAGCTGGGGCAAGCAGTTTTAAGTGTGGTAATCCAGGCTTCCTCAGTCTCCCACCAGATCTCCAATACAGCTCTGGTTTCTTCCCCTGTTCTTTGATGTGTTATGCCCAGTGCTTTATACTCACATTGTCAAAGTGTTCAGAATGAATTAGATTTAATTATGGCAGTGACTACAAACTGACCAAGATCAGGTGTGGGAATAGTAAAAGGTTCAGGCCTTAAATAACTTGAAAACTAACAGATAGAGAAATGTCAAAGGAAAATATGAGAGCATGAAAATATTTCACTATTAGTCATGCCACAGTCCACTGGAGCTACTGTGCATGTTGCACAGAGGGATGTAAGTTATGCTGTTCTTAATTTCTTTGTTTAGGAGTTTGTCTTAGAGGCTGTAATCAAGAACAGTATCCCAATGACCAGTGCAAACACATCATAAAATGTAATGTTTACCCTTAGGATGTCTGATGTAGTAGAAGTACTTCCATTGAGCTGCTTGTGAGTTATTATGGTTTTGTAGCTGAACATTTCATATAAGTGATTCTCTAACTTCATGGACAAGAGATCTCATATATCTCCACTGAGCTTTTCATTCATTATGAATGATTTACTAAGTTCTGTTCCTGATTACCAATGCCCTGCAAGTCACAGCGGGCAGACTGGTGATACAGCTTCACTCTTTTGATGAAGTCTTTCAATAATCGCTTTTGCCTCTGGATTTTTTTTTTCCTCCACAGATACTTCATTCTTTCATTGTTTTCTGTATTAGGACCAGGTTCTTTGTCAGCCAGTGTTTTCCAGGATCATCTATAGTGGAATCTGAATTGTCAGACTTCTTTGATACTACATGGGGTCTTTGATACTATTGCCCTCCTAAGAACATTGCCATACCGTTCTCTAACACTTTGACATTTTGTTAGTTTGTTGCACAACGAAGTGAAACCCCATAGATTTTAAGCCATACAGAGAAATTTTAAGTATATTTTACATTTTATAACCTTTTGCATGAGAATTTTTTTTTGGTAAGAGAAATGCACACCTTAGGTTATTTGTGTTCTATTAAATGCATAGCTCCCGAATTTTGAAAGGCTCTGAAGAAGAAAAGTGTCCTTTTATAAAACTTTCAACCACCTTTTGGAAAATTAAAATCAACAGTGGAATTTTTGAAAAATGAATTATTCCTGGAAAAAGCTAAGAAGCTGATTTGTTATTCAGAACGACTGACCTGCTGCACTTATTCAACCTGAGCATGGAAAAAAATACAATTGGGCTTCCTAACAATGGTATTTAGCACGAAGATACACTCAGAGTCCTCGTTACTTAAGCTATGGGTAGAAGTGACATTGTAGCACTCTATTACCATACTACCGTTCTGCAGAACATTTTGAAGTTTATCTGCAAAATAACAAAACAGTTCAGTGTATAGAAAATCATTAAAGCTGTACAATACTTGAATGAAGATGTGTTTACAAAGGCACCATTCAGAACATGGAAATACTTCCCTTTATTCACAATTCAGGACCCAGAGAGTGCATTTCTGCACTGCCTCTTAGCCCCTAAACTTACAAACATCAGAAAAGATTTTCCTCTTGAGTCCTTGACTCTGCAGTCTGCTTATAACTGTGCCTTCAAAGTGCCAGTGAATTTCACTGTTTAAAAGAATATGTAACTGCTGGTTTTAGCATTTAGTGTCATTCATATAATGCAGTCAATAACCTGTCCTGCAATTGAAATGCAAATAATATTTAAACAAGGCTAATCTGGAGGGCTTTTTTTCTTAGAATGATATATGGGAAGGAGCTGTTTAAGGTGCAATATTTTACCACTATGATTTCCTTTTCACACAGTTCATCTCTCTACATGGTTCAACAATTAAAATGTTTCATGGCTGCAGGGATGATGATAAACTTTGTCATTTAAATAGCCATGATAGTACCTTGCAGCATAAGCAGCTGACAGAAAATGATAAAATGTTAATTACAAGTTGTAAGCAGAATGAAGTACCTCTGTTCATCAGTGACCTGCTAATTTTAAATAAAGCTTGCTTATACACCCAACATACATCCAGCAAAATATTATTGTGGTGGAGGTTGTTTTTATTTAATGCTTTTCAGTATAAATCAGACATGTCCAGACCTGCTTGTTGCTGGGGGAAATGCATTTTTATTTTCTCTCGTCTTAGTACAATGAAATAGAATAACTGTCCTTCCACCCAGAGAAGACAACAAAAAGTTAATCATGAAAGTGTGATTTTTCATCTTTTAATAAACCAGTACTTTGCTGGATATATGATGATCAGCCATTTCTCTGAAATGCTCTTCATGCTTTTGTCCAGTTCAAAAGGGACTGCTGACACTTATTTTTTCATCTTTCCAGATAGATTCTTAGCTTTGCAGTGTCATTTTAAATTGATGCTGACACCATCCAAAGAGGGCATTCTTTTTCTTTGTGCTGCAATCAGGATAGTAATTCTGAATTGTGTTTAAAATGATTCTCCACTTTCCTTTTCCCTGGCTGTAAACCAGTTATCACTATTTTAGATTACACTGCAACCATGTCCTAAAAAATATCATGAGTCGCTTGGATAGTCTCTTTTATCTGAACCATATAAATGAATGGTAATATTATAACAGGAATTCAAGATCTACACAAATATTTTTGTTAGGATTTAGAATTAGAATGGAATAAATTTTTTTAAGTAAAAAAATAGACCTTATTTTAAACACAATTATACCTATTTTCTATAAACATAATCCCATTTGCTATAGGAATATTGTTCTGGTGGATATTTCCATGTTCAGTTACATAAAATGATATTTAATACATATAGCTAGGTGACCTTTTTGTCTCTCCCAAGCACACCTGTGAATTAATACTCTATAAATTTGCCTTATTATTTCTTTGACTCTTTTTAAACTTTTTTCTCTATTTTTTTAATTAAATTCATTATATTTCTTTGCTGACAAAGATACCTTTATGCTGATGACCACTTTAATTTTCCAGTTTTTCTTTTTTCTTTCTATGCCTGTTTTGCCATGGGCTAATCAATACATGGAACATAAGCATTAACACTTCCATGCTGCCAAATACAAGAGCTGTGAGCTCCTGTGAAATATTGTTTCTTACAAGCAAAAAGATAAACCAATATACAGCATCAGAATTTTTCAGGCATATACCCTTACATTCAAAACCAGTACAATAGAAGTGGTAATTTGGAGAAGAATAGTGCAGGGAATAAGCAAGAAAAGTCAGACTACAACAAAACATTATTTCAGACAGTATAAAAAGGAAATGAGACCCCAGAACAAAATAGAGAGTAAGCATTTCCTTGGTTTGTTCTCAAAAATTTTTTTGTTCAAATGAAGAAGAAAAGACAAAAAACTTAGCAAATCTGATAATGAAATATAGTCTGTTGATTATAGAGGTACTTTTTAAAATCATCAATCCGTTTTGAAGTTAATTACTTTTATTCAGGATTATACTTCATATTGAAGCTACCTTTTTGATGTTGCCAAGGTTTTCATGTTAAGTGTTTTGAGATGATTGTTACAAGGCCTCTAAGCTGTTTGGATGTTGGATTCTTTAGGAAAGGAAGCCAGACTGATACGTTGGATTGTTGTTCCTTCATTACCACCTCTTATATGTTGGTCTGATATTGTTATAAACCTGATAATAACAACTTATTCAAAACATCTGTGAAATCCATTGATATCTCAGCTAATCACAAACCTACTGTCCTAAACTGAGGAAACAGTTGATTTTACTGATGTGAAGTCAAATGTAGGAAGTATGCATAAAAATGCCAAGTTTGCAGACAGGAGAAATTTGATCACAGAAAGATGTTGGAATACATCCAGTGTCACATAAATTGTTCAGTGTCCAGATAATACAGTGGCATAGTAAGGCACTTGTCTAACACATGGAATTTGTTGTTACTTAGGCTAAGACCTATGTGTCCTTGGACAAACACTACTCACAAAAAGCATGAACTCACTGGTCTTTCTGAAGCAGAAAGGAAAAACAGAAAAGGTGAGAGAATCTGGCTCTCTTTTGAGGTTAATACTAACCTATTTATGAACTGGCAATACTACTAAGATTTTGAGTTGGTGTGGACCTGGGCAGAGGAGTTTGAATTCTCTCTGCTGCACAAAACATTGTCTGCAAAACATGTACTCTCTGAACCAAGATTACTCTTTAGACATGGAATTACGAATCTGACCCTGTGCCATTAGTCATTATTCTTGGAACATTTAGTTTGGGGAAGGCTGTTTTGAGTTCTTTAGCTGAACCACCTTGTCTTGTATTGACACAGAACTAGATCTGCTGTTATTACACGCAAGTCGAGAATGAAGAAATGGATACTTTAAAAAACATTTTAATTAAAACATAGCAGGCATTTTTAATTTTTTTTTAAAACAGCTGTCAAATCAAAGAAGATCACGTGGATCCTGTTTGGATAAGGTTCCCTTGAAGAGCAGCAGCTTTTTCTTTCTTTTATTTTTTTTTTTTTACTCAGACAATAGAAGATGTATTTATGTTCCCATCTGATTCTGACCTTTTGCAACAGATAATTGGCAATTTTGTTGTCATTACTTATCTTTGAGCATTACTGTATCAGGCAAAATAAAGACAGACTAACCTTAAGCATTGTATCAGTAGGACAGGCGCTTCAGACTGTATCCTTGGAAATAAAAAGTTTTATTACCTTCACAATTAGCATATCAATGAAACCAAGTTAATTGTAAATATCGTTTAAGAACCGCCATCTGGAATATTTGTTTTTAATCAAGTAACTTTGCTGGTGTCACCTAAATAGTCATAGAATCATAGAACAGAATCATAGAATCATTGAAAAAAACATTAAGATCATCGAGTTAGACCGTTAAACTAACACCACTTAACCACGTCCCTACGCACCACTTTTACACATCTTTTAAATACCTCCAGCAACAGTGACTCAATCACTTCCCTGGGCAGTCTGTTCCACTGCTTGACAACCCTTTCTGCCTTCTACTCCAGATAAATCTGTAATGTCTTGGACACCATGCACAGGTATAATAAGCCTCCTATAATCTACAATGTTAGTTTCAGAAAAGATTATAAGATTTACTTTTTAAAAGGGAAGGTAGAAAAATCCAGGTAATTATTTTCTGCAAATTTTATCTTTGCAATTTCATCATCATTTTAGCCTGGTACATAAAATATATTTTATATTTTTATATATATATATAATATATATTTTATATTTAATTTTTATGATCTGGATGGTAACACAAGCCTCTGGTGTATTAGCCACTCCTCCCAGTTGTGTGTCATCTGCAATTTGCTAAGGGTGCAGCATCTGCCCCATCATCCAGATCGTTAATGAAGATGTTAAACAAGACCAGACCCACTATTGACCCTTGGAGTACAACACTAGTTACTGGCCTCCTATTAGACTTTGTGCCACTGAACACCACAGAAGTTGGCTGGATTTCAGTGCAAATTTCTTCATATGTAAAAGTTTTGTTGGAAGGCAGGGAAGAGACTTAAACAACATTTGCCTTTCTAAGCATAATGACAAAAAACAGAGAAGTACTTGCCTATATAAGTACACATGTCATCAGACATCTGAAAGGTGTTGGGAGAAGAGTATTTTCCCTTGAGAATCCTTTTATGATAGTCACAGTAAGGTGTTCCCGTTATTACAATAAGTCAATGATAAAATATATAAATTCAGAAAAACTTCAAAAACATTTAAAAAATCAATATACATATCAATTATTTACAGTCTAATGGGGAAAAATTTCTCTTTAAGCTGAGAAGGATCTATGACATAAATATANCAGCAACAGTGACTCAATCACTTCCCTGGGCAGTCTGTTCCACTGCTTGACAACCCTTTCTGCCTTCTACTCCAGATAAATCTGTAATGTCTTGGACACCATGCACAGGTATAATAAGCCTCCTATAATCTACAATGTTAGTTTCAGAAAAGATTATAAGATTTACTTTTTAAAAGGGAAGGTAGAAAAATCCAGGTAATTATTTTCTGCAAATTTTATCTTTGCAATTTCATCATCATTTTAGCCTGGTACATAAAATATATTTTATATTTTTATATATATATATAATATATATTTTATATTTAATTTTTATGATCTGGATGGTAACACAAGCCTCTGGTGTATTAGCCACTCCTCCCAGTTGTGTGTCATCTGCAATTTGCTAAGGGTGCAGCATCTGCCCCATCATCCAGATCGTTAATGAAGATGTTAAACAAGACCAGACCCACTATTGACCCTTGGAGTACAACACTAGTTACTGGCCTCCTATTAGACTTTGTGCCACTGAACACCACAGAAGTTGGCTGGATTTCAGTGCAAATTTCTTCATATGTAAAAGTTTTGTTGGAAGGCAGGGAAGAGACTTAAACAACATTTGCCTTTCTAAGCATAATGACAAAAAACAGAGAAGTACTTGCCTATATAAGTACACATGTCATCAGACATCTGAAAGGTGTTGGGAGAAGAGTATTTTCCCTTGAGAATCCTTTTATGATAGTCACAGTAAGGTGTTCCCGTTATTACAATAAGTCAATGATAAAATATATAAATTCAGAAAAACTTCAAAAACATTTAAAAAATCAATATACATATCAATTATTTACAGTCTAATGGGGAAAAATTTCTCTTTAAGCTGAGAAGGATCTATGACATAAATATAAAAATCAATATGCTGCAGTCATGAAGGAGAGTCACTCTTTGCAGTACGCTGAATATTTATGAACTCTCCAGAATGAATGAATTCTACAAACAGTGAATGAATTCTACACAGTGGCTGTGATCTATGAGAGATCCTGTGATCTGTTCTTGTAATCACAATGTTTGAACATGAAAGTATGTGGCTGTTATAACTCAATATTCATTAAATTTGTCAAAAAACTGTAACTAAGGAAATTCTTTTCCTGAAATGCTTTCCTCTTAAATTACCCTTTCCCTAATGGCTTTGTGATCCCCTATTACTTGTAAGCCAACTTGATGTTTTCTTCAAAATTGTCCTGGTTCCTGCAGGGACAGGGTTAATGGTCATGCCCAGTCTTTTAGTGGGGAGCTAGCTTGGGGAGGAGGGAGGAAATCTCCACTTGGGAGGAGGTTGGGGCTGCCCAGTCCAGTGGGTGAGTGGGTGTGCACGGGGATGGTAACCCTGTTTTGTACATTCCTCCATCAGTGTTATTGCTGTTGTTATTTCCTCTTTCCTTTGCTGTTGTGTTGAACTGCCATTATCTCAACCCATGAGTTTTGCCTTTTTCTTACGATTTTCCCTCACTGCTGTGAGGGGTTGGGTGAACGTCTGTGTGGGTCTTTGTGCCAGGTGAGGCCAAACCAGGACAAAAATAAAAGCATTTTCATATGACAAAGTTTTTTTTTTCATTTGGCAAAAATACGTCTTGTTCTAGGGCACCTGCAGATATTATGATATAACCTGCAGTTATTCCATAATTTCACGTTCCTTCAAAACTGACAAAGAACTTACTTGGGATTTTGCCACTAATGGTTTCCTCCACCATTTTGCTTCGCAAGCCAATGATGTCCTTAGAACCTCTGCTTTGGCATACTTCAATGAGTTGGAGATACACAGGCAATGACAATGAGACCTATTTTTTGATATTAATTCAGCAGGCTAGAGACACCAAACTGCTGAAAGGACCTTTGCATTAGCAGAATATCAGAAAAATGGAATTGCTGAAACGTAACATTGTACACCACTGTTACAAGTGCTGACCTGGTAGTAACTGGTCAGAAAGACCTAGCTCACTCCCAGAATGCCGTAGTTATATTTTTGAACTAATAGAAACTTCTGCCATGATACATTGGGTCACCAGAATGAATGAGAGATGCACAGAAATTTTAAATAAGACTAATGTGGCATTATGTTTTTGAAAGCCTCATGTGACCATAGGCCATCACAGAACTGTGATTCATAATCCCAGTTTTCCTGTGCTAGGGAAATAGCAATAAGTCTGTATAAAGTACCCTCCCAGCCATATAATTTCTACCAACCCCCCC
>VZSF01005018.1:11891-61492 GCA_013398295.1 Chionis minor
AGAGCAGCTTTATCTCTCTATTTCTAGCAGCTTTTTTTTTTTTTTTTTTTAATTTTCATCCACATCATCTTCCAGAGGGTGTGCATCTGTGGTTGGGAGGGGTGAAAAAGCAATGTCTTTTTCAGCCCTTTCTCCCAGAAGGTTTCAGTAGCGTTGAGAACTTATCGACAATTTACTCAGCAGTAAACAGAGTAAATGTTTCTCACATTCATCCACACTTTAAGTGCATTGAAGATTCAAAAGAAAAACAAGAAAGAAATGAACAAATCAACAATTTCAATTTTAATTCCCTAACTTTCACAAAGTAAGCTTTAAAAAAGTAGAGTTCTAATGAATAACATTTTACTAGCTCTAATCCTGTTGCTTTCTTTGTCTTTTACCCTCCCCACATTGTTCTCCCATTTATTTTAAAATACACAATGCTCCATTAGTAAAATTTAACAAGACTTTCAATGAATGACCAAGTATAAAAATGGGAAGCATACATCTTTTGGAAACCAAATGTAATTGTTAGATTATGTGACTGAAGGCAAATCACCATTAACATAAATCCCAGCAAGGATCAGAGGAACAATGACAGGCAGGGACTACTGCTTTACTCCACTCTGGGGCTGCCTGGGGAGAAGGACTGTGCCCTTGTCACTGCTGGGAAACACACCAAGATAAGTCAACAAAGGAAATACCCAGAATGTGTTGCAGACACGAAGAGGTTATTGCCAACAGGGTTCAATATGGCATGGAAGTGAAGAGCATTTGGGGATTGTAAGAAATTTACTGTGGGATATATTACACGTTTTGTGACAGTGCAGAACATGTTATGGGATACACAGAAGAACAGAAGGCTAGGAAATGCAAAGATCAAAATGTACTGGGGGAAGGGTAGGTGGAGGACAACAAGCATGGGAAAACAGATGAGAAATTTCTCTTTCTAATTTCTGTGTGGGTGCTCTCTATTCTGAATGGGTATGGGTGAGTGCTCGTTAACAGCCGGAGAGTAGGACAGGAGGTCTAAGTGCAGCTAGAGTGTGGCAACAAACACTGGAAGCTCATGTGTTCACACACTAGGAACTGGGGAACTTACGTGGTCAGCTGAGCATCTGAAGCCAGTTACTGCAGTGATATAAATTGCATACACATACACATATATCCCACAAGTGGACTTCAGTGCTGATCAGTTAGAGAAGAAATGGGATCAGGCCATCCATGCTGTTTGTGAGTGGGGCGTGTGTTTCCATCAGTGCCAATTAAGGCACAGTTTTCTGTTGATGTTGATCAGTGTGGCTGGCCATTCACGTGTATGTACCAGTCAGAAACCTGCTCAGTCTTGCTACAGGCTCCAGCTGGAGGCACTTAGCCACTGTAGCCTCACTTCTATCATGCTACTAGACTGAGCAACCCTAAAAATGATCAGTGTAGCCTTATCTAGAGCTTCCTATTGTTGCCAACACTAGCCATTTGAGATGTGGTAACATAGGTTACCCAACCCAAAGGCAACTGCAACAGTGCATACTATCAGAAAGTGTATGCTACAACCCATTCATCACACATGGCACACACAACATTGATTCCTTTGTTATATCTCTGCTTAGAAATTAAGAGTAGTAGTAATTCAGCACATAGTAGTGGTCTGGTAGTGCCTGATTCAACATCAGACTGTCTCACTGGCACTCAGAAGTCTCCTTTTAGCAGGTGTAAAACCCTTTTTTGGCTTAACTTACATGACCTTGATAGCAGCATGAGGAAGCCCCAGAAAGCTTCTTTTGTTCCTGTAGCCATCTGCCTGCTCTTGAAACTAGTCTGAAATCCCTACAATCATTGCCTTTTGTTACTGTTCTGGATTGTCACAGGTCCTAGATTCTACTATGAAAGTTCTTCTATGGGGTACATTAAACCAGTTTCTGTTTGTGCATGTGCTGGATGTCCTCTTGTGTCAAAGAAGAGCTGAAAATTAAGTAGGTAACCAAGTATCTTTAAGACATACTTGCCAGACTAGTTTACAACTTCTATTGCACTCACTTCTGTTTATGAAGTCTTTGAAATGACTCTCAGCTAGTTTTACAACAGTAATGACAAGCCTATTAAGTGATTAATGCAATCATTTAGCTAGAAAGTCAAAGTTTAGCAGGTAAGAGGACATAGAATACTGTGTTTTAACAGAGATTTCAAGTTTACGAAGGAGAATGTTTTTATGCTGTCACTGCATAAACATGCAGCTTTAAATTTAGACAAAAATAAAGTAAGAATGTCTTTTGTAGAATGTTTAATCCCAGCCTGGATGAATAAATAGATGTGATGAGAATCTTGCTTAGTGCCATGATTCCTCCTGAAAAAAAATAGCACTATTTTACAAATTACTTTATTTGCTATGTAGTAAATAAAACTAAAATTTGCTTTCTTCAAAGAGAATCACTTTTCCACTTGGTTCTTAGTAATATGATTTTCTCAGATTTGGACATCCTTTACAGGTTTAACTTTACCAAGGAAGAAAAATAAGTAGTAATCACGCTATGTAAAAAAGTCCATCAATTTTAGTAGAACTGGGTTTTTTCAGTTGTCTGTAGCAATGCCTAAATATCGCCATTCAGTGCAGTTTAAAAATCCTGTTTCTATTAGAGAAATACAATTATAAATTATTAAAGACACAGAAACAACTTTGAGAAAGATGCTTCAGAAGGCCATACTTTAAGGCAGACACTTGATATATAGGCTTCAAAAGTAGCTGCATTAGAAACGGATGTATTCCTAAACAAGGATCTCTGGTTGTTTATTCACCCTTCATAAACCCAGAGGCATATTATTACCCTTCCTGTTAAACCTCCCAGATCTTGGTCTAGCAAAACATAACCTTTGGGTTGCAACGCCAGAGAATAAAGACAAAGTCTCTTCTCAAATGGTTTTAGACATGAAATCTCTGGTTCTTCGTTAACCTTTTGACTAAAGGGTATTAAAATCACATCACTAAAGATTCCTTCTATAAAAACTCTTCAAACTTTTTAGCATAAAATGAATGATTTGAAACAATCCTGAAGGAATAGACAGTTAGCTTCTCATAAATATTTGACAGGTACTTTAATCTCATGCCATTCTTGGAGAAGACAGTTTTCATTTTTTAAAAAAAAGTTAGCTTTGGCAATCAGAATAAAAATATCCTTTTCATAATCACTTCAATTTATTTGCTATTAAAGAGAAAGAAAAACATATTACCCATTTGTCACAGTTTATAAATATGTAGACTGATAGAGAAATGCACAGTGCTAGAACAAGATTTCTAGTAAAACCTTGGCTCAGTTTGTTCTGTATACTCAGAAGACATTTTGACTAGAAAGCCAGCCTTTAGATTTTTTCCACATAATTTTTGGGTTTTTGCCCACACAATGGCATTTCACAGACAGTTTCAAAAACTTTCTCAGCCAAATACTTTGCTGAGCTCCTTTTCCTGTGTATTTACCAAAAAAAAATGTCTGAAGCTGAGCTGTACACCTCTACTTCTCAGGAAAAAGATCTATTGTCAAATGAAATTTAATCTAATATGATATAAGCTCTTGAATCAGACAAAGATTCCAAACACCAGCTTGCATCAACTACCAACTATAACTGGGGGGTGGGAAGAGATGTGTTTTGTTTGTTTTTTTTTTTTCCCTAAGAACTAAAGTTCTTTTGAATGTTTTCTATAGCTTCTGCAATAACTAATATTCTTAGTAAGTTTTCTGAGCTACAGATATATACTATCCTCTTTAGACCTTTTATATGAATTATATTCTTAAAAATATGAACAGAAAAAGAAAGGCTGAACTCACACTTATCTGAGAGAAAAAATGAAATTGAAATAAATCTACTACCTTATTCCTTTTTCTTCTTTAGTTCATTTCTGCCCTTATTCTTTACTACTAATGGTCTGCTCCAAAGCCTTTTCCAGTCAATAACAATCTTTTCACTGAATACAGTAGACAATGCTTCAGCAGCTAAGAGTGTTGTTGATGCATTTACATTTTGTGATCTAAATCAGTTGCTTACAGCTAATTTATTGCAGTCATAAAAACCCAAACATTCAAATTCTTGGGTTTTATAGATCAGGTAGCATTTTGGATTGAGAAGATAAAAGCTGCTAAAGAATCAATTGGCTGAACAAATAGAAAGCATGGAAAAAGCACTAGGAAACCTCAGTGATCTACTATCATTAAGCATCAATAAAAACAGAGAAGCAAAGCACATGCAGCTTTCTTCTTATACATAAGGAAGAGGATAGCTAGAGCTATAGATAGAGGAAAGCAGCTCTGCAGGAAGGACCTGGGAGTCCCGATGGACAACAAGTTGACTATGAGCCAGCAAGGTGCCCTTGTGGCCAGGACGACCAGTGGTATCTGGGGTGCATTAAAAAGAGCATGTCCAGCAGGCCAATGGATGTTATCCTCCCCTTCTAGTCTGCCCGCGTGAGGCCACATCTGGAGTACTGTGTCCAGTTCTGGGCTCCCCAGTTCAAGAATGACAAGGAACTACTGGAGAGGGTCCAGTGGAGAGATATGAAGATGATTAGGGGACTGGAGTACCTCTGTTAAAAGTCTGAGAAACCTGTGTCTCTTCAGACTGGAGAAGAGAAGACTGAGAGGGGATCTCATCAATGCTTATAAATATCTAAACGGTGGGTGTCAAGAGGATGGGGCCAGACTCTTTTCAGCGGTGCCCAGCAACAGGACAAGGGGCAAAAGGCACAAACTGGAACACAGGAAATTCCATCTCAACATGAGGAAAAATTCTTTACTGTCAGGGTGACAGAGCACTGGAACAGGCTTCCCAGAGAGATTGTGGAGTCTTCTTCTATGGACAAATTCAAAACCTGCCTGGATGTGATCCTGTGCAACCTAATCTAGATGAACCTGCTTTGGCAGCAGGGTTGGACTAGATGATCTCCAGATGTCCCTTCCAGCCCTTACCATTCTGTGGTTCTGTAATCCAAAAGGGTAAGACATCTGGTTTAAGCCCCTTAAGTGTGAAAACAAAAAAGTAAGGAAGCTTTTACACACTTCGACTAGCCCTTTTTTCCCATTTGTTTAAGAAAAAAAATATTATAAATTTAAAAGTACTCAAAGTTTNAATGACAAGGAACTACTGGAGAGGGTCCAGTGGAGAGATATGAAGATGATTAGGGGACTGGAGTACCTCTGTTAAAAGTCTGAGAAACCTGTGTCTCTTCAGACTGGAGAAGAGAAGACTGAGAGGGGATCTCATCAATGCTTATAAATATCTAAACGGTGGGTGTCAAGAGGATGGGGCCAGACTCTTTTCAGCGGTGCCCAGCAACAGGACAAGGGGCAAAAGGCACAAACTGGAACACAGGAAATTCCATCTCAACATGAGGAAAAATTCTTTACTGTCAGGGTGACAGAGCACTGGAACAGGCTTCCCAGAGAGATTGTGGAGTCTTCTTCTATGGACAAATTCAAAACCTGCCTGGATGTGATCCTGTGCAACCTAATCTAGATGAACCTGCTTTGGCAGCAGGGTTGGACTAGATGATCTCCAGATGTCCCTTCCAGCCCTTACCATTCTGTGGTTCTGTAATCCAAAAGGGTAAGACATCTGGTTTAAGCCCCTTAAGTGTGAAAACAAAAAAGTAAGGAAGCTTTTACACACTTCGACTAGCCCTTTTTTCCCATTTGTTTAAGAAAAAAAATATTATAAATTTAAAAGTACTCAAAGTTTCTTTGAAATATTGTTTCTAAATATTATTACTATATTTGTGAATCTTCTTCGACCTTAAAGCCGGCTACAGATCCACCATCCTACTCATACTCATATCCATTACTTCTCATTTAGATCAAGACAAGCTTTTATACAATTCTCAATTAGCTGTAATGAGCTCATGGCAATAGCCATCTGTTCTGATTAAGTGAATCTATTACAAGAGCTGCTTGTACTCACCTCATGTTTCTTCAGTGGTCTTAGGTGTTGCATTGAAATACCCCTTCCCAGACAGATATTTCCACCTCTCCTACATGAAAACATCTAGTACAAAAGTTTCTTGTGCAAAGTTACATGCTCTCACACTTTCAGTTTGGGATTAAGACTAAAGGAACTGACCTGGAGCTGCACAGCGTCAAAATCATAGTTGTCTTCGCTTGCCTTTCAATAGCTATTCAAGAACCAAAACTCCTAGTAGTTTCTTAAAAATCTTTGAAAATCCGTACCTAAATCAGTTCTTTAAATGGTTCTTCTTAATGGTCTAAGAACATTTTTTCTATACCAGTGAAGAAAAACCAGGACAATGGAGTTTCAAAAGTATTTTTCAAATTTTTAACATGCTTTTTTCATTGTAGGTACATAATAACAGAATAACTTGCTAATCTTTTCTTAATGCATTTTAGGTGGTCAAATTTAAACTTTGATTAATTTCTTTTCTGTTATTTCCATATATTAGATGCTTGATTTCATTGTGTAAGGATTACACTTTATTTTTAAATACACAAACCATATGTAAATTGTACAAGTTATATTCTTAGTAAGAAAGAGATACCTGTTAGGTACAATTACATAGGAAATGGAAATAAAGCCTAAAAGGCTTCATTCTATTCCTGTCTCTGTTAATGGCCTACGAAATGTCGCATAAGTTGCTTTCTGTGCCTTAGTTGTCATTCTCTGGTAAACCGATATAACATTTAATTCCTCTATAAAGCACTTTGCTGTTTCTAGAGGCTAATACTGCTTATCAAGAAACTATGAGGACAATGTCTTTGCTACATTTGTTTTCCATGCAGGCTTTGCATTTCTTCTGTATTCAGAATGCGGCAGAAACTAAAAGATATCTAAATCCCTGGAAAATCAAGGCAATATGTAAGTTAGTCTTAGATGTACTTATTTTGGTGAAAAGGGTGGAAAATAACCTTAATCATCTCCCACAAAAAGTATAATTTCTTGTTAAGTCTTGATTCTTATGACACCAAGAGTAGGATGGTAACTACTAGTTAATACATTGCCAGTGACAGTTTGGAGCTTTCCAGTGTGCTGTAGCAATTTACAGAATGGCAGACATAAAGAATTTCTAAAAAAAAAAAAAAAAATTATTACAAAATCTAAAATGAATATAGAGAGGAATGAACCAACAATCAACTGGTCATTACAGTTTTACATTTTGTTAGAGTGAGGATAAACCCTTTTTTCTTAACAGGCGTCTCCAAATTTCCAGTGCTTTTTGAACTGGAAGAAGATGTTCTTGCCCTCTGATCATTTTTGTGGCACTCCTTTGGACCCACTCTAAAAGGTCTATATCTTCTTTTAATTAATGTTCATAATACAAGATTTATTTACAGATGTGAAGGTAGAACACACACAAATACATTTCATAAAATTATGTTTTCCTTCCTTAATCATAGACAACCCAAAAATGAAAACTAGATGCCTCCCATTTCCAGCTCAAAAAACACAGGAAATTTGGAGAAGCCTGCTAAGAAAAAAAGGTTTATCCTCACTCTAACAAAATGTAAAACTGTAATGAACTGTTGATTGTTGGTTCTGAGTTCAACTGGTTTTTGGTTCTACTGTTTTGAAATTACTTTCAAAATAATATTACTCATGTAATTTTGCAGAATCTACCACTGAAACAGAGTTAAATATATAATGTAGTGATAGAGTTAATGTTATTAACAAACCAGTGGAAGTTGATAGACTTAATACTGACTTCTTGTCTGAGAAATATTTGTTATTGAAAAACTTCCAATGCAAATCACTGTAACATCAATTAAGGCAAATGCCTGGCTGACCTTTTAACAAACTATGTAAAAATCTTGATATGTTACTAACTATATAATGAAGCAAACATTAGGTGATAATTCAGGTCACAAATAAAAGCTACTTGATAAAATTTAATGCCAAGGTTTAATTTCAAGGTGCTCTTGGGATAATTAATACCTGGAAGAATGTATGAGACTATTCAGTGTATTAAATGATCCTGAAAAATAAGATCAGTGTATGAAAATAAATTAAATTTCTGTATCTTCTTCTCTTTGTCTGATATAAACCAGGCAGTTCATCTTTCAAATTCTATCATGATGCTTTTTCTCAGCTGAGGTCTTGGAAACATTTATGCTGAAGAGTTTGCACTTGTCCTAGATGAGACAGACATTTTTCTATAGGAAGTTAGCTATAAAAAGATGAGTAATATGTTATAAATAACTCAGGTACAGTAAAAACTTTTCTTTTTCACAACTATACTACCCAGCTTCTCTCCTATTGCTGTAAAAAAGAATGTGTACAAGGACAGAGAGTTACCCATTCACCTTATTAAAAGAGATGTGTTTTGGACAGAATCCATAATTAAGAACACATTTGAAAAGATTCCTGCATTCCCATTATTAGAAATGGACATTAAACCACTGACATATTGTCTTCTTGATAAATACTTATTTTTTAAAATAGTAGACATTGATCTTATTAAATGTACCAGCAGATGGAGATTGAATTATATTTCTCTGACAGTGATTAAGCTAGTGACAGCTGATTTTTGTAGCCAATTGAACGTTAAGCCAGTGGATACATTTCGAGCAAGATTTGTGTAGCTGTAGTCAGGATTTGACCCTAGAATATTTACTATACTAAGACAGGAAGGAATTTGTTTATCAGGTGATATTTCATTAAACCCAGAAACAACTCTGTCTCTACAGAACACTTACATTGCAAAAGGATCATGTATTTCAGAGATTACGTATTTCAAACAACAAAACAGTTAACTTCATCATGACACAAAAGCTTCAGCTATTTATAAAATTATTATAGAGTAATAATTACAGAATCTTTGAGAGAGAATAATAATTGGGAATACTAAAGAGAAAGATTTCGTAAGGAAAATGCTTACAGAAATGGGTCAGTATACCAAGGTGGCCATCGTTTAAACCATTGTCACTATACCATATACTGTCAGTATATCATGACAGTCTGGTGAAGTTCCTGCTGACTGGAAAAGGGGAAAAATAAACTCGTTAAGAGTTAAGGTAATTTGGCAGAAAATAAACCCCCTTGAGTTCCAGCTGACCCTCAGATATTAGAGGAGCTGGGGCTGGCTGAGCTTAGATTCTGATTGACGCCCAATGTTGTGTTAATAGTCCGGTCGTGCCCAATACTTTTATTGGACTATCACAATTATGGATGCACTGCTAACACTGCCCTGTTCGTCCAGCGGCGGTCTGTGAACTATCATGGCCACACTCAGGATTTCGTCGCGTTCAAGAACTCTCATGGCCAGATTAATGAACAGTGCGATTTGTTAAAGCAAAGGATGAGATTTATTAAAGCAAAGGATGCACAATTTCTTTTAGATTACCAGTGATAAAGTAGCTGCTTACAGAGCATGTGCAAAAGATTAATACGGCCAAGATACACACACGTGGAATAAAGCAACACTCTAGAGATTCCTGAGTTTCCTGGGGATGCACTCAAGATAGCTGAGTGTTCAAATCTTACCCAAAGGCATCCCAATGAGGGGGAAGAGAGACTTAGCTCGTCAGCTGGTCCCGAGGTCAGGGAATGGGGTTTCTTCCCGTGATGGAGTCTTCCCTAACATTCCCTCCCTCCCCACACTATTTTATAGTGGTTTAATTTACAGGTGGAGCTTGAAGTGACCATTATCATATGTACCTTTATCACAATTGCTCCAAAATTTTCTTGCTTCATGTTTAAATGTACAGACGAGCGAAAATTCAGTGTACAAGCTCAGTGAGGGGTGGTCTCACTTGAGACGTTGGTAACCTTTGGGACAGAGATGAGTTTTAGTATTACAATGACATTATAATGAGCAAAGTTCACTCAAAGTGCAGCATTTCCTCAAAACTGACAGACTGTTGGCCCAGGGCATCATATATACGGCATATCTATGGTGTTAAGTATATTGTGTACCTTTAAATCCCATTGTTATCATAGAGCATGGCTGTGGTGTCTCCACTCCGCTCCACCCTCCATGGAGTTTCTCCTGGTGCTAGCACACCAAGTTCCCCTGATGCTGCCAATACCTGGGTTGCTTAGGGAGTTGCCATGGTATACACTGCACCTTAGCTGCATTTCACCCTCCTCCAATACTGTAGGTTTCACAAAAAGAAAAAAAAAAAAAGTGAATAGGGGTTTGATTTTAAGTCACCTTCAGCAATTATCCCATAGGGGTTGGTACTGGTGTTGGGATCATGCTGTTTAACATCTTTGTCAGCGACATGGTCAGTGGGATTGAGTGCACCCTCATGAAAGTTTGCCAATGACACCAAGCTGTGTGGAGCTGTCAAGACACTGGGGGAAGGTATGCCATCCAGAGGCACCTGGACAGGCTTGAGAGGGGGTAATATTCTGTGCAAGAACCTTGTGAAGTTCAACCAGGTCAAGGGCAAGGTCCTGCACGTGGGTTGAGGCAATCCCAAGCACAAATACAGGTTGGGCGGAGAATGGATTGAGAGCACCCCTGAGGGGAAGGACTTGGCGGATATTGGTCAATAAGAAGGCTACCATGAGCCAGCAAAGTGCACTGGTGGCCCAGAAAGCCAATTGCATTCTGGGCTGCATCAAAAAACTATGGCCAGCAGGTCAAGGGAGATGATTCTGCTCCTCTAGTCCACTTTCATGAGACCCTACCTGGAATATTGCATCCGTCTCTGGATCTCCCAACATAAGAAGGACATGGACCTGTTGGAGTGGGTCCAGAGGAGGGCCACGAAGATGATCAGAGGATCAGAGCACCTCTGCTATGAAGACAGGCTGAGACAGTGGGGTTGTTCAGCCTGGAGCAGACAAGACTCCGGGCAGACCTTCCAGTATGTAAAGGGGGCCTACAGAAATGATGGGGAGGGACTCTTTATCAGGGAGTAGAGTGATCACATGAGGGGTAATGGTTTTAAACTGGAAGAGGGTAGACTTAGATTAGATATTAGGAAGAAATTCTTTACTGTCAGGGTAGTGAGGCACTGGAACACACTGCCCAGAGAAGTTGTGGATGCCCCATCCCTGGAAATGTTCAAGGCCAGACTGGATGGGGCTTTGAGCAACCTGGTTTAATGGAAGGTGATCCTACCCATGGTAGAGGGGTTGGAACTACGTGATCTGTTAAGTGTCTTCCAACTCTAACAGTTCTATGAAACACTAGTCCTCTGGGGTGACATCAAGAACCTACATCAACTCATTGTAGAAAGTAGCAAAACAAAAGAGAGGTAACATATTTTTTTAAACAAGAATATGTTTTCAAAAAACAAAAAGAATTTGCTAGTGGTTTAGCTTTAAGAACATGCCAATTGCTCAATAACTTCAGGCAGAAATAATACTCTGTTGTGGAAATGGAGGCAGCAAATCTGAAATCAAATAAACCCTAGTGGTTAAGTAATTTAATAAAAATAAGTTGCTGATTCCAGATAGCTGTAAGGAAAATAATAACCTCAGAAAAAGTTTGGATAAATTAATTAAAACAAACATATTTAATATCCATTTAATATTATTCTGCTGACTTTGCTCTAGTGTTCACTTGGCAAACAACTTGAGTAATTAAGACTAAAGCCAAATATCACTTCCTCCTTTTTTTGACATATTGTTTTGGGCACTGTATTTACTGGACATTCAATATAAAGTAATAAGGAATTATTGCGGGTTTAAGGTTGGCTGAGATCCAGAGTCTTCCCCTTCCAACTGTAACAAAATCTACTGCATGCCTAAATAAATTTAGCACCTATGTTTTGTATCATGGTGTTCTCTATTTACTTATATTCAGGTTTCTATGCATGTTAGCCCTGATCTAAATTCCTTCACAAATTGGGCATCAGGAACGATTAGTGCTCATAATCTGTTTGTATCCCTAAGAGCAATGTTCAAGTCATGGTCCCCTTCACTGAAAACATAGCCCATCATAGTTTACACTTTTCTGAAAAACTTCTGTCTGGAAGCCCTTGATAACTGGATGTTTTGAAACCCATGTACAACTTACCCTTCAGAAAAATAATATGGTCACCAAACTATCAAGCGATCTGTGTAGAGAGAAACTAGACCACTGTGCCACCAAGAGTGGGAGAAGGACTGCAGTTAGGATAAATGAGTCTTGGCTTCTGGTTCTAGACCTCTAGAATTACTTTTTAATCTGAATGCCTACAATTCAGAAGTCTGGAAAGCAATGGAAGGCTTCATCTACATGCAGAAGAAGAATATTGGGGGGCTACATAAATTATAAAAGTGATTCACATTTTACAAGAGTTTAAATTTCCCAAGTGTTCATGAAAAAAACGATGTGCTGATGTGACAATATTATTGTCTGCGGTATGGTATCCCACAGTAGAAATAATACTCTTGAGATGCTGTGAGCCTTTAAACAAAGACTTTGAATCTTTGGAACAAAATGTAAATCTAAGCAGTGGGAGATGCTTATTTCAAAGTGTTTAAGAGAAATTATTTCACTGGGAATACATGATATTTATTTAAATCAGTAAGAAAAGAATTTCACAACGACATGCAAACTGAGTTTTTTCATTTTAATTTTTTATAGGAAGACTTCTTGTTCTACAGTATTTTGAATTGGCTGTAGCTTTAAAACACAGTAACAAATAAGTAAAATGCTGTCAGGATACTAAACACATCAAGTGAAATGAAGCACCTGCTATAATGATTAACAGGATTTACAAATCATGAATAAGATAAACTTAGAGAAATGAAGAGAAACTGATAAAGTGAAACCAGTTTTGTTCAAGTTTACTATAAAACTATTAAATAAAGATCACACTGGCATGATAGTGCGTGAAATTTGAAATACAAAATTAACATCTTTGTGATGCTAAGTAATGAGAAATTGAAAATACTGCTTAAACGGATTGCCAATATCTGCATTTGCCAGTGATCTGATAGTGTAGTGCTCATGATGTTTTAGACATGAGGTGTTCTCTGTGATTTCTTTATACTCCAATCAGATATCTGAGTCCAATTAGTATATCTGACAACCGATGTCCTTTAGGATTTTGTCAATGTTACAGGCTTACAGGCTGCAGAAATAAGTACTTTTTTGTTTTCATGACAAAACCCACTTGTGATTATTTTATTCACAGAGACTATCACTATTCATGTAATGTAATCACATGTGACTTTTTTAATGCTATGAAAAATCATCAAAAATTCAAAGATCTAAACTGAAAGTACTATTTGGAGTTCAGGAGAACAAAGCAAAGAGATGATTCTCTTTCAGTTTTCAGAGACTTTTGATTGGCACTGCAAGAATCCTCATTAGGAGGTTAGACAGTATGTCCTACCTCTATGACAGACACAGTGCCATAGGATCACGGAATATTCAAAGAGTATTGTATCAGAGTCATAAATTCATAACTCCCTTTACAGGTTTGCTGGTTAAGATGAGGGATAATCACTGAAAGGTGAAAAAATACTGGTACCAAGTTCTTCTGAAATTTCACTTACATGCCAGGAAAGACTTGCTTTTCTCATACCTGGATGAGCACCCTGGTTTTCACAAAAAAGTATACAATGTCTGCACATTTTTCTCTGGGACTTTAGTCTGAACAGGTAAGGGATTAGGACCAGAAAACATGCTGTGTTTCACATTTTTGATGTTGCATGCATGACCTTGTTGTTATGTCCAGATGAGCTATTTCATGCTAGCTTCAGACTTGCTGGAGTTATGATTGATGATACTGAATTGATAATTCCCAATCAGTGAAATGTACTAGTTCAGGGGTAGAGGACTGTGAATCCTTAACACAACTTTGAGCCATTCCCACATGTCCTGTCACTGGATACCAAGGAGAAGAGCTCAGCACTTCCCTCTCCACTTCCACAATTGTTAAATTTCATGCCATTGATAATTGCCCAATGCTCCAACCTATCTAGATCCTTCTCTGAGGCTGTGTTACCCATTCAAATGTTACCTATTAAAAATTTCTATTCTGTCCTTGGAGTTTCCAAGCACTGCAGTAACTATTGCCATTACAGAAATACACTTCTTCCTTTTGTGGTCCTTAACATCTGAATTACACAGAAAAGTTACATTAAAGGTAAGAAAATAGTACATTAAAAAAAATGGTTTCATCTTTGACTTTCTAATAAAGATGTATGTATTTTGGATCTGGTAGCTGAGAGAACAAATAAAGCAATATTGTACAGTTAATTGAATACACTGTTTTGTTACAGACAAAATGTTACCTATAAGAAAGCACATGTTCCTAAATTTTGAAAATACCATCAGGCATGAGAACAGCCTTTAATTGAGAAAACTGTTAAGTGGTCTTCAGTGATCTGTTAACTACTCGTAAGTATATATAACATCAGAGTTTTCTGATATTTACTTGAATATTTTCAGAAGCTACTTTGAAAATGGCAATAAATCAAGCATTTAATGTGCTTGCCAGGTACAGGATTATCAGCTCTCATAACAGGTTCAAGGAAAACCAAAGACATTCAAAACATTTACCTAAATAATATTGTTCATAAATGTTATGGATAATGTCTTGATAGAATACATTTTACAAAAAAATTAGTATTGTTTGGAAAATGGATTTTCTTGTAATCAAATTCAGTAGAGTGTCTTTTTAAGGTCTTTTCAAAACCTTAAGCTTTATATTTTTCAAAAGGTTTTGAAGTATCTCGTTAGTTAGCAAGCTCAAAAGCCCCAACATTCTTAGTCAGTTATTTTCATAGAATCATAGAATCATAGAATGGTTAGAGTTGGAAGGGACCTTAAAGATCATCAAGTTCCAACGCCCCTGCCATGGGCAGGGACACCTCTGACTACAGCAGGTTCCTCAAAGCCCCATCCAGCCTGGCCTTAAACACTTCCAGGGATGGGGCCTCCACAACTTCTCTGGGCAACCTGTTCCAGCGCCTCACCACCCTCACAGTAAAGAACTTCTTCCTAATATCTAGTCTAAATCTCCCCTCTTCCCATTTAAAACCATTACCCCTTGTCCTATCACTAGACTTCCTGACCAAGAGTCCCTCTCCAGCTCTCCTGTAGGCTCCCTTCAGATACTGAAAGGCTGCTATCAGGTCTCCCTGGAGCCTTCTCTTCTCCAGGCTGAACAGCCCCAGCTCTCTCAGCCTGTCCTCATAGGAGAGGTGCTCCATCCCTCTCATCATCTCAGTGGCCCTTCGCTGGACCTGTTCCAACAGTTCCGTGTCCTTTCTATGTTGAGGACTCCAGAGCTGGACACAGTACTCCAGGTGGGGTCTCACAAGCGCAGAGTAGAGGGGGAGAATCACCTCCCGTGCCCTGCTGGCCACGCTTCTTTTGATGCAACCCAGGATACGGTTGGCTTTCTGGGCTGCCAGCGCGCACTGCCGGCTCATGTTGAGCTTCTCATCCATGAGCACTCCCAAGTCCTTCTCCTCAGGGCTGCTCTCCAGCCATTCTCTGCCCAGCCTGTATTTATGCCTGGGATTGCCACGTCCCAGGTGTAGGACTCTGCACTTGGCTTGGTTGAACTTCATGCCATTTGCATTAGCCCACCTCTCAAGCCTGTCCAGGTCCCTCTGGATGGCATCCCTTCCCTCCAGTGTGTCAACCGCGCCACCGAGCTTGGTGTCATCGGCAAACTTGCTGAGGGTGCACTCGATCCCACTGTCCATGTCTCCAACAAAGATGTTAAATAGCACTGGTCCCAGTACTGACCCTTGCGGGACACCACTCGTCACTGGCCGCCACGTGGACATTGACCCATTAACCACAACCCTTTGAGTGCGGCCATCCAGCCAGTTCCTTATCCACCGAGTGGTCCATTCATCGAACCCGTGACTCTCCAATTTGGAGACCAGGATGTCATGCGGGACAGTGTCAAATGCTTTGCTTAAGTGCAGGTAGATGACGTCCGTTGCTCTGCCTTTGTCCACCAAGTTCGTGGCAGTATCGTAGAAGGCCATCAAGTTTGTCAGGCAGGATTTGCCCTTGGTGAAGCCATGTTGGCTGTCTCCAATCACCTCCTTATTCTCCATGTGCCTTAGCAGAGATTCCAGGAGGATCTGCTCCATGATCTTGCCAGGCACAGAGGTGAGACTGACAGGCCTATAGTTTCCTGGGTCCTCTTTTTTTCCTTTCTTGAATATCGGGGTTATGTTCCCCTTTTTCCAATCCACAGGAATTTCACCAGACTGCCACGATTTCTCAAATATGATGGAAAGTGGCTTCGCAACTTGGTCCGCCAGCTCCTTCAGGACCCGGGGATGAATTTCATCAGGTCCCATGGACCTGTGCACTTTCAGGTTGTTCAGGTGGTCTCGAACCTGAATTCATTCATTTTGTTCAGTGCTCATTATAAAAGAATGGAAAATGTAAGATATTTCTCACCTATACAACTTTCTTTCAGACCTTCTTTGTCTTTTCTCTGCCTAAAGCCATCAAATATTTCATTTGATTTTGTATGATGGCTTTACTGTCCTTAAAGCAACAAACAAAAGCTTTAAATATTCTGTGTGCTGTTTGTCAAATAAAACATGAGTTGGTCTTCACAGGCCCTGTTGTGGGAAATGTTTTTGCTTTCTGCAAGTTGGTGATTTTTCTCTTTAAAATAATTGTATAGATTCTACCACTTTGAAAACACAAGGCAAAAAACAGGTTACATTGCAAGGGTTGTGGAAAATATTGAATCTGTTAGTGAAATGCAATGTAAATCTAGTAAAAAACATAGAGTTTACTTCAATAATCCTGATCATACCGGTTTGAAGGAAAACAGCATCTAACAACATTGTTTAATCAGAAGACAGGTTTTATCATTGTAACTCGTCCAGAAAAACATTACAATGATATAATTAGGCAGAATATTAAAGTCCTTAAAAAGAACAGATATTATAAACTTCATAGGAAATTTTACTGAAGACTGAAGGATTTGGTTATTGATAAATGCAAATTTGAAAAAAACACAGAAAAAAAAAAAAGTAGCTGCCATAGAAAATTCCTAAATAAATTTTATAAAACCTTTTGTAAGAATAGTCAGAAGCCAGGAGAATTTGGCATTATTAAGAATTCACCAGGTGTCTGAGCACTTTAGAAAATTTTTTATTATTAGACATGACTCAGCCTTCTGAAACCTTCAGTACTGCAGATATTTATGTACATAATGATGCAGCAGGTGGCCAGTGGAAACTTTCAAAATATCTACAAAAAAATTTAAGCACCCGAGGAGAGTTTTGAGCAGAATAGAAGCCCCTAAATCCAAAATATATATTTCACATGTATATACACCTGTGACATAAATCTGAACTCCTCCAAGGACACAGAGGTCCAAACCTTTAAAATCTTAGACACACTGTCTAGAACTGGTAGACATATAGAGCTAGAGTTGTCTATACAAGTGTGTTTGCTGTGGTCTAGACACATGCTAATATTGAACTAGATGATAATTATTATCTCATATACAGAGCACTTCAAGCAAAACTAAATCTCAGCATTTAGTCTTCCAAAGCAAAGCTTATTCTCACACACTCCTTGTCTGTTTTGGTTTTGGGGTTTCTTTCCCCACTTGTATTTTTACATCTGTGAATCTATTTTTTAGTTTAAATATAATCACTCCCTCAGAACAGGAGGAGCTCAGTGTGCTTCTCATATCACAATGAAATCAGCTGCAGTTCAATGGCTGGTGAACTCCTGTGGCAGCCACATGCTTACAACTCCTCAGGCAGTGAAAAATTTTCCACAGATCCACCAGCTCCTGAGTAAGAAGTCTAAATGCTCACTTAAAATATGATGGTATAGTAAGTGGACATCCTCTGACCAGGTTATTCAAATAAGAGTAGTCTCCAGTGTATTTCTGAGAGGCCTGGGTTAAATATTTTTTTGGGGCAGGTAGATTTAGTATAAGGATGTGTCTTTTTATTGTGCTCAGGTATCAAGGATGGGACATGTCAGCAAAGAGAGATAGGATATTTGAAGGACTTAGCTTTTTTTGTCCACAGTGATTTAGAAATGTTTAAGGGACAAAGATAATTGCACAAGATGATGTTTTAGTTGAAATAGATGTGCAGTTGGCACATTGCTCAACTAAGCTGAATATATGTGGGTTTTACCCTCATCTCCATATTGTCCCATACTGGGGACTACATTAAAAGTATGGATTTTTATTTCCAGGAAAGAAGAAAAAAAAAGGAAAAATATGGAAGGAGAGGGCCTAATTTCTTTGTCCTGTCTTGATGGACTGGTAGTGGTCTCATTATTATAACCACTTGATAACTGGAGTGAAAATTATAATTTTCATGACTCTCAGCTTTTCTAAGAACATAGTTCTGCTGTGTAGTAGTGTCATAGTGAAATCAATTCACAGTATAAAAAAGCAACCGGTTTTCCACAGATGTCTTAAGGTCCACCTGATACTTAGTTACACCAGAAAGCAGGTTATCAATTATATTGATATATCTGTCAACTTGATACAATGCCAAGATAGATTAGAACAGAACACAGATTATCTTAAAAGTATTATAAAATGAAACATTATAAACGAAACATTGACAACAATGAAATAATAAATAGCAAGGTGAACATTGCTTTATCTCTTTACTGTATAATATGAGTTAATTGCCATTTTGACCTATTTCTAGGAGTATTTATTTTTGAATAGGCCAATCAAAAAATTGTTTTCATATGTAAAACTTGAAAATTTCTTGTACTGTAAAGAGTTAGCACAATAAAGCAATTTTTGTCATGTATTTGTTTCCTTGTGGGAGAAATGTAGCTTACTTTATTCCCATTTAAATGTTCTCTGAACTAGAAACAAATGAAAATAGAATGATACATAAATTCTGATAACATTATTCTTGTATAATCATCTATTTAGAAACAAAATATCAAGCTTTGTATGAGTATTACTGGAGAGTAAAACTAACACTCAATTTAAAAGAAATGTCCATAACTCACTTCACTTTTACCCCAAGATGAAATATCAATAAATATATTAAAAATTTAAGATAAGAATATTTTCTTCTCTCAAGCTATGATAAATTTTTTAAATATTCCTTGGCAAAGTGATAAGGGAATGAAGTAACTTTTAATATAGGTAATTCAGAACAAAGTGCATCTCATAAGAACTGCATGAAGGAGGCTAGTTTGTAAATTTTTTGTTGTTGTTGTTCTGAAAAAAGAACTTATAATATCTATAAGGTTATTCTCCTGAGACTTTAATACCTAGATGTTCATATGCTGAAATATGGAAGTAGTTTAATTCTGTAGTTATACCTGAGAAATATCTTGGACTTTTTTCATACTAATGTAACTAATCTGTGGTATGAGAAAAAATGTGAATGTTTTGTGATGCATGAATATTGAATGATCCATGAGCCTCGAAGTTCAGTCTCTCAGCTGGGTCATCAACAGCATTTGTGGTAGAGTCTACAGTTAAAACTCATTATTTCATACCATCTGTAAGGTGTTTATAACCAATATTAGGGAGATTTTTCACAGAATTACAGAATCACTATTCTGATCCTTATAATCCTTCCTCTGAAAAACAAATACTGGACTAGATTTCATATAAAATTTGTACTAACTCCCATCAACGTTGAAGCCTGAGAAAGAATATTTTTTGCTGTTTGCTAGAAATAAATCTTTACCATCAAAGACAATGTTAGTAGTCTTGCATGTATTTATATTATTTATATTTACATTTACATTTATATTCATATTTATATTTATATCATTTATATTTATATTTATATCATTTATATTTATATTATTTATATTAATATTTTATATGTACAATTTTATATTTACATTACTTGAATTGGGCTCATTGAAACTATTTTTTTATGTATTTCTGTTCATAAATCCTTATTTGACCTTGAGAATTCTATGACAATAAAAATTAAATAAAAATGTAATTGACCTGTGTCTTCTGAGTCTTAAGACAACTTTCTGCAAGGGTTATCAATAAGTCTCATACATGCACATGATATTAAATGTTATTCAAGTTATTTTATGCATGTATAGTTTATGTTGCCATTTCTCAAACTTACATGAAAAGATATTTAAAAATTATTAGAAATTCATTAACAATTTAATAATAGTTTACTTTATTGGATGTAGATTAAATGGTATTTCTCTAAACGGATCCACTGTTCCATTCTAAAGTAAGTATTTAGTAAAGTCAATTTGAGGAAAAACTGTTGTTGAAGCTGGACTTCTCAATAGTTATCTCTACTGTTGACATGTTAACTGTAATTTCACTGTATAAAGGAGACATAAACTCCATTCTCTGTCTTCCTTATCCTGCTTGTATTTTTAACGGTTGAGAGTTGCATTACTGGAATAGACTAAGATTAGTAAACTCAGTTAAATTCTTCTTTTAGAAAAATCCCCAAATTCTCACCAGAATTATTTTTTGACATATCAGAAAAAATAAAAGAATTCAAGGAATTCAATGCAAAAGCTTTCTACAATTATGTTACTGTACTTTTACTACTATATCAGAAAACCGTAGTAACAGACATCCTTGCTGTGTCATATCAAACACTTTGAATTTGTCTAATTTTCATACTGAGATCTGGCAAGGCAATAAGTCTCATTAATATCTTGAATCAAAATAGTCTTAGAGAAAAAAAGAAGAAAAAATTCCAAACAAAACCAACAAAAAAAATTAAAAATAAAAGAAAAAAATATTTATCTTCACTATTCTCTGAGAAAAGAAAAAAAATAATCTTTAGAGTATTAGATAATAATTGGGTGTGAAGTTAGGACAGCTAAAGGTGTCATCCTGCTTCCACCTTCAAGCTTTTGATTTTGAGCTAAGACTATTTACATTCTCTCTGCTGGGTTTTTTGTTTGTTGTTAGTTTTTTTTTCTTTTTTGCCATTATCTTTCAGTTTATGTAACATAATTTTAAAGAATTATCATGTTTCTGACAAAAACACCCACAGCAACAGCAAAAATAATTTTAAAAACTGTGAGAAATCTGATTAATTTTGTGTGGTGTGCCAAACAAATTTTGTGCTGTTTTTCGATCAGATTCATATATAGACACCACTAAGAAGGAAAAAGGATTCAGGAAGAAAATTTCTGCTCAGCCAAAATGAAAGCTTAAAAATGTTTTGGGTTTTTTTTTATAAACAAAAAAGCTGTCAGACGAAATACATTTTTATTCATGTGAGTTTATAAAGGTTAGACTGAGTCATAACTACAGTAAATACACAGTTATATTTGTTACAAAAAAGAAAACATAACTATATTTCAAGTTCAATCTTTTGCTTTACTTGCTTTTTTCCAAATCCCCTCTCCTCTGCACACAGCTCCAAGTGCAATTAATTAAAAGAATGCAAATTTCAGCAAACCAAAAAGATGTTAGTAGCCTAGAAAGGGAGAAGAATAAATTAATCTATTCCTCTGAATTTCTGGGGTTTTTTTTGTGGTTATTTTCCCCTCCAATTTTAAAGATTGAGAATACATGAACAAGCACTGAATAGTTTGTACATGTGAAATAACAATATTGTTCACAAAAGTCTACAAACAAATTTCAACAGGTCAATGAAAGATAAATTTGGAGTTCTAAATAGACCTTTTTTTGGTTTTTTTGAGAGGAGAGCTATCTGTTTAATCTCCCCTTTCATATAAGAAGATAATTAATTAGTAATGACTTTGCAGGGCTGCAAACCAAGCACATTATAAATCCTAATTTGCCTATTCCTTTTCTAAAGCTTTCCTCTCTCCATGCCATCATTAGGAATTTTGACTAATTCAACTCAAATAGGGAATGGGATTTCTTGTGTACGCAACTACTACATGTTGTCAGGTAGCAAAGTAAATTAAAACAAACAAACAAACAAAAAACCCCCACAAACAAAATAAAACTCTGACATAATACACTACAGGTTTTCTTAGAGCCACAATAAGATTGAATGCTAAGTCTTTTCCACGTTACTCATTTTGATAGGGTGCAACAAAGTGGAATTATGGTTAATTTTGTTCAGTTATTTTTCTTTATTTCTTAAAAGTCTTTTTTACAAGTCTTGAGGGTCACTACTGTTAAAGTCTGGAAATCCCACTATAGACTTTATAAAGCATGAATATCTTAATTAATATGCACAGCATGTCCTCCCAGTAGGGTCATTTATTCTATAAGCAGAATCTTAATTTCTGTCTTTCTGCTGATGATATCTAAATATAATAGGTACATCATACAATTCATGATGACTTAGATAAATCCGTCTCTAGTCTGGAAGGATATTTATTAGATGTTAAGTGTTGAGTGTCTGCTAACATTTGGTGCTTAAACCAGAATTGATTTTATTTGGCCCATTGCCTGCTAAATAGCAATTTCTCATTTATGGTATCATTTGTTGGGAACATAAAATTGCCTCCTCACTGAATAATTTTGGTGTTATATTTGACCCTGAAACTTGTTCTGAGGGCCACATTGTTAAGTCTTCATATTTCCACATCAGGAATTTAGCAAGGTTAAGGACTTTGCTGTCTCAGCAAGATCTATGGCTCTTGATTTATGTCCTCCCATATCAAGGTTGGAATACTGTAATTTATTATTTGCAGACTTTTGCTACCTGTTTGTTTTACACACTTCAACTCTATAGAATTCAACATCTAGAGTGCTTGCTAGTAATCAGCTATAAGAGAATATCTGAGGAATATATTATCTGTTTGTCAAAATGATTCTGAGATACTTTTCTGTGTTCAGAAATCATGCCACTCAGAAACTAGCTTTATAAAGTAGAGGTAGTTGATGCCATCTAAATACCTTTCTAGAAGCTTGGATAATTTTTTAATGAGAGAATCTGCGTGTATTTCCAAAGTTTCTCCCTATGAATTCTCCAGAATTCCCTATTCTTTTCTGGAATATGAATTTAGATATTTTGAGGAAATACTTGTTTAATAGTTTAAATTTAATTTAAATTTAATTCCTTCAGAAATCTTTCACTTGTGCTGGTAGGAATTCCTAAATGATTTGAACTATTATTTGAGAAAGCATTTATTTAATCTGACTTAGATCTAAGTATTTGTTCTGCATGTCCTTTAGTTTTTGTGAAACCTCATGTTTTTAGGAAATGAGCTGGAATGGAGGAACGGAGCTGGTGAATGATCAGCCAATATTCAACCTTTAAATTCAGGAGACATAAAGATGGACAGTGGTCCTCAGTGTCATTATTGATTACAAAATGGTGTTAAATTTAGTGTTATACTTACAACCAGGCAAACTACTGCTCAGAATTCTTTTCAATTTTCTATGTATTTTCTAATAAACTGAATTGATAGACTCCAGTCATTATTCTCATTGGGAGTATTTACATTAAACTTTTCTGAAAATATGTCCTACCATCAGCACTGATCACTGTTAGGTATGTGATAGTAACTTTGCAGTAAAGGATGAAGTGTGCGTTTCTGATGCTGTGCAAATCAGGCCACTATCACTTCACCCCTACCTTCTCTGCAGAATCGCTGTGCTCAACAAATTACAGGTATGTGCCCAAATGTTGCTGACTTTGCTAATCAAGCTGCACATTTTCAAAATCCTGTGATAGGCAAAAGGGAACTTACATTAGGAGCTAAGAAATGAACGTTAGTCCATTTAATGTTTTAACAGTCTGGTTAAATGCAAATAGTTATTGTTTGTCCAGTATAATACTAAAAATACTCTTGGCCCAACTCAGTACAGAGAGACCTCATTAGTTATATGGTTATAATTATTATACAGGAAAATCTGCATCTACATTTTTATTCTGAGGTTATACTCATCCCTCCAGCACCCTTCTGGGTCTTGAGAAGAAGAGAGGAGAAGGGAAGCATAACAAGTTGTCAGCATCCTGATACCTTTGCCAGGAGGAACATGATGGTCATGGTGGTGGGATTGCCTTCTTCCTCTGTCCTGGGTCCACTTTGATATCTTCTTAACTCAGTCTCCTTCTTTCCCATTAATGCCAAGCTGAAATTTGAGAGCTGTACACTACCTTCCCTCAGCTTTAGCTCATATCAAGGGTGGTTGTTCATTAGAGTGACTCCCTGTGTTTATCAGACTACTTCCCTAGATGACATGCACAATGCTTAAGTTTAGAGAGTTATAAAGTCACAATCATTCAATCAATAGACAATTATTATAATAAATGAAATCAATTAAGTTCAAGGCAAGCCCAGAAAGTCTTGAAATCCTGCATAGTCAGATCAACACAGAACCCATAGCCTTCTGCTAAATAAACTAAAAATCATATTTACAGGACTATAACAGGCAAGACAGGAGAGGGTGTCTGCAGCCTTCTTTCTGAATAATCTTTGCCTTAAAACTGCTTGCATAGTAAGTGAAATTTATTCTATCAGGGAGGTCAAAACTTTCAAAGCAAGACTGCAGAAACAAAGCATTACAGCAAATCTGAACTTTCTTGGTATTCCTTTTGATGATATAAAACCACAAGCAAGGCCTTCCCACCTACAGACTGGAAATATGATCAGTTGAAATAAACTGGAGCTATTCTAGCAATGTTTTATCTGCGTGACATTTTGATATTCATATTGAACAAAACCTTTGAAATAATGAGGAGAAACAATTCATTTGAAACATCGTTTAACTAAGGAAAATTACTAAAACAATTACCTAAATTACATCCTTGAAATGTTTTTCAACTACTAAAATTATTTCTTATGGGCTATTGAGATAATGTGTCTAATTAAAACTTGTCCCCTTGTTCATTGAGTATAACTAGCCACTGAAACAAAACAACTAACAATGGTATCAATATTAATTAACGTTTATCTGATTTTAAAAGTTTCTTTTTTACTACCATTAAAAAGAAAAAAGATTTCTTTTTTTACATACGTGTTACTTCGGTGTGATCCAATAGGATGTGCTTGTGTAGAATAGATGTAGCATGTGCTTAGCTTAGACATCTTTTGAATTCTTCTGAATTACATATGAATTACATATCCATTTTGTACATTAATAGATTAAAAAAAATGTTTGATTTCTTTGTTGTACTGGAGTATCAATGTTTATGATTTTATTAACAGATACTGTGCAACTGAAATGGAAAACAATCAACCTTTAAATGTTTTAAATGTCATATATAATATTGTCTAGAACATTGTTCCAATGAGTCAATACACAACTTATACTTGTTAAGAAAATTATTCCACTTAACCACGTATTTAACAATGATATAAAGTTTAAATGAGTTCTGTACCCTTTTCATTTTCAGAAATACTGGTAGCATACTAAAGTAAGCTAAGAATTTTTCTCCCATTCTTTTTAATTCCACAGGTCATAGAGCACTAGCATGCCTATAAGTGAATACAACATTTTTCTTTAGAAGAACTGAAAGAGATAATATTAGTACTTTGCCATTCAGCAATGCCAGAAACAACTCCATGAATGCACTGTTAAACAGTGGAGACACATTGGTCTTAACATTACACAGAACATTAATGTTATTGGCATTATATTCCATACTGAGTATAGCATCCTTGGGAACCCAGAACCAGACACATTCAACAGAGATATTATTAAATAAGGGTGAATATGGCATATCTGTATTTAGCATAATATTAAGGATACCATATGAACATTATAGTGAGGGTAACACATATTACTGAAGGTAATTTGTTAGAAACAAGTCAAAATTAATATTTAGATCTCCCATGTCTTTCTATATTGTAGCTTACAGAAATAACAAAAAAAATCCTGGAAGACAGACATAGTTGTTACATAGATTAAGTTCCTTCTGCTATAGAATGGGAAATAAATTACCTGAAATTTGTTTCTCTCAAAAATGGAGACTTTAAGTGCCATAACTATGTCAGTAAAACACTGCATGGAAGTTGTTAACTCACGATCATTAAAAAGCTGCTGTCAATCTGAAGATGTTTTTCAAACACACAGGAGTTAAATATGGGACATTGCTATTGTAAGAAGTCTAATACAAATATAAGAAGCATATTTATGCCCCCTACACAATTTTTTGCCACTGAATGAAACTGCTATTGAAAATCAGTACTTGAGCAGCTATAGCTCTGCTAAACTGACTGACAGAGGTGACATGGTAAATATAGCAGCCACTGTATCTCTTGTATCTTAAGACATGCAGAAACTTGGATATGTCTGACTTCCACCATCAAAAGAAAAAAAAGTTTCAGTCATGCAAAAACCAGTCATATGTTCATGACAACTTCTAAATCTTTCAATAAGCATGAGCCATGTTTTCAATAACAAGATTGGCAAACATTTGTATTATTTGTTAATAGCAAAACCACAAAACTGATCTGACATATTTTCATTTCCAGCATAAATTTCAAGCAGCATAAACTTCACATAAACTAATCAGTAGAGAAGGACCCTAGGTTGTCCTCACATAACACAATTAATTTACTGAATGAAGCTTAGATTTTCTGATGCTGATTTTGGTTGGTTAACTTATTTAAGAAATAAATAGTTTCTGGAACTAAATGAACACAGAAATTCATCATGGAAATCCAAGGGAACCTTGAATTTAATTAAGTAATTCACATATTGCTTTAATCTTTATTTATTAGCTGTAGTAATGTCACTATGAGTGCAAGAAATGGACACCAAACACCAGAACAAGGTGTTGTTACGTATTGAACCCAAAATAAAAATTTGATACTGCCTTAATTAATCTAGACATCCACTAGGAGAAAAAAAAAAGTCTTCTTAACTCAGCTTTGGAATGATTGCTTGTTCTTGTCTCCATCACCTGTGAACTCTATGAGAGTCCAACAGGTGTGGCTTTCAGACAAAGAAAGAACAACACTCATCAGGCTTCATCAAATCATTATTTGGTCATTCTATAAGAAATGAGATGGAAATATATTCAGTCAATATGGTTGAGAGGAGATGAAACTCATTCAACATGCATACTGTTGTATATCTCTATTATTCCAGTACAAGAGGATCAGAATAATATTGAAGGAAGAATCATCTGGAATATAACTTCACTTTAAATATTTACAAGGCTTAAATTTGTACATCACTTTTGGAAAAAGCACATCTTGCAAACACTAAGAAGCTATTGAAAAATTTAAACCTGAATTAATTTCCTCACACTTTTTTAGTCTGAAACAATAAGATCAGCTGAATACAAAGACATGTTGAGCAGGTTTTTCTCACAAGATTTTGTCAACTGTTATTCATCCTTAAGTACCACACAAAAGCAAAACATATTGTTTCATGTAAAGTCTCACAGAATTTCTTACTATCTCAACACCTCTGTGGATGACAGAACTACTATTTTGATGATTAATCCTTCACCATTTAAGTGTTAATTTCTGATACTCATGCTGTACTCAGATGACTTTCATGCATATTCAAGAGTTTGCTTTTACACATCTTCTGATTGCCATCTCTCAATAAACATCGTGATGTTTCCATTGGTTGGTCACAATACCTTTCCTTGATGGTAAAAGTCTTCTATTTGCTTAAATGAAAATAGGAACACAATTATGTGTATTTATAACTATGCATAATACAAATTTTAACAGATAATTATGGAAATATAATTATTTTTGTTTCCTAGCAGTCCATAATTATGACTTATAAAAATTACCAGTATTCTATTCATGTATATTTGTACAGTAATATAATATTTCAGTCATTAGGCATTTTAAGAAACAACTTCTGCTATTATCAGACGATAAATGATTAACACAATAGATGTTAGTACTGACCGAATAGCATTAACCTAACAAAATAATTTTTTAGGTAACTTACTTATGGTTTCTCTCTTTATGATTTTACTTATCTAAAATAAAACCAACATTAGGAAACTACTTTCTGTAGTTTTACCTTATTATATGAATAATTCCAATCTGTTACATAGTAAATGTGAATGAATGACATATTTGATTGCTTGAAACTTCTAGTACAGCAATTCTAAAAGCCCAAAACCAAATAATACAGACAGTGGAAAGGGGAAAGTTTTATACATTTGAAAAACTTTTTCTTAGTGTTTCACAAGTAATTTCACGATTACATATGATAAAACCTTCATGCTCCAATGACAAACTACATTATATAGTGATAAGTAATTTATATTGTCTTTGTTTTTTTATAATTTTGTATTTAATAAAATAAATAAATAAATAAACCCTGAAATTGCTTTTTGAATCATAGAATCATAAAATCACTTGGGTTGGAAGAGACCTTCAAGATCATCGAGTCCAACCATAAACCTATGCCAAAACCATCCCTAAACCATGTCCCTCAGCACCACGTCTGCCCGGCTTTTAAATACCTCCAGGGACGGCGATTCCACCACTTCCCTGGGCAGCCTGTTCCAATGCTTGAGAACCCTTTCAGTAAAGAAGCTTTTACTAATATCCAACCTAAACCTCCCCTGGCACAACTTGAGGCCATTTCCTCTTGTCCTATCACTTGTTACTTGGGAGAAGAGACTGACCCCCACTTCACTATAACCTCCTTTCAGGTAGTTGTAGAGAGTGATAAGGTCTCACCTCAACCTTCTCTTCTCCAGGCTAAACAATCCTGACTCTCTCAGATGCTCCTCATAAGACTTATTCTCTAGACGCCTGCCGTGGTTTGGCCTCAGCCGGCACAAAGAACCACGCGGCCGCTCACCCAAACCTCGCAGCAGCGAGGGAAAATTGGAATAAAAAGGCAAAAACTCGTGGGTTGAGATAAAAAGCAATTTAACAGAACAACAAAGGAAAACCAGCAAAACAACAAGAACAATAGCACTGGCAGAGGAATGTATAAATAGGGGTACCGTACCGATGCCCATGGACCGTCCCCGCCTGCTCCCAAACTGGGAACCCCTCCACGACTAGCTCCCTCTAAATACTGGGAATGGCTCGTGTGGTGTGGAATACCTGTGCTGTGCCAGATATTAACCCTGTCCCTGCCGGAACCAGGACAACCCCTCACCAGCTTCGTTGCCCTTCTCTAGACACACTCCAGCACCTCAATGTCTCTCCTGTAGTGCCCAAAAGTGAACACAGTACTCAAGCTGCGGCCTCACCAGTGCTGAGGGTGAGTGAAAAATCCCTTCCATGCTCCTGCTGGCCACACTATTCTTGATACAGGCCAAAATGCCCTCTTGAAGTCCAGCATAGAAACGATAAGTGTTTTCTATTCTGGAAAAAAAAAAAAATTCTTCCTTCTGTTTGGAGCTTCATAATCTGATAACCTTCTATGACGGTATGACTGGATAGAAATGAGGGGAGGGCTGTTGTAGATGTTGTCTACCTTTATTTCAGCAAGGCTTTTGGCACCATCTCCCACAGCATCCTCATAGGTCAGCTTCGGAAATGTGGGTTAGATGAATGGAGAGTGGGGTGTATTGAAATCTGGCTGGCAGGTAGAGCCCAGAGGGTTGTAATCAATGGCACAGTCTGGTTGGAGGTCTGTAACAAGTGGTGTTCCCCAGGGGTCAGTACTGGGTCTAGTCCTGTTCAATGTATTCATCAACGACCCAGATGAAGGCATAGAGTGTACCATCAGCAAGTTTGCTGATGACCTGAAACTGGGAGGAGGGGCTTGACACACCAGAAGGCTGTGCTGCCATTCAACGTGATCTGGACAGGCTGGAGAGGTGGGCAGAGAGAAACTTTATGAAATTCAGCAAAGGCAAGTGTAGGGTCCTGCACGTGGGGAGGAATAACCCCATGCACCAGTACAGGCTAGGGATTGACCTGCTGGAAAGCAATTCTGCAGAGAAGGACCTGGCAGACAACAGGATGACCATGAGCCAACAATGTGCCCTTGTGGCCAAGAAGGCCAATGGCATCCTGGGGTGCATCAAGAAGAGTGTGGCAAGTAGGTCCTCCCCCTTTACTCCGCCCTGGTGAGGCTGCATCTGGAGTACTGTGTCCAGTTCTGGGCTCCCCAGTTCAAGAAGGACAAGGAAGTGCTGGAGAGGGTACAGCAAAGGGCTACAAAGACGATTAAGGGACTAGAATGTCTTTCTTACAAGGAAAATCTGAGGGAGTTGGGTCTTTTTAGTCTGGAGAAGAGAAGACTGAGGGGGGATCTCATAAATGCTTATAAGTACTTAAAGGGAGGGTGCCGGGAGAAGGGGGCCAGTCTTTTTTTCAGTGGTGGCCAGTGATAAGACAAGAGGTAACAGGCACAAACTTGAATATAGGAAGTTCCATCTGAACATGAGGAGGAACTTCTTTCCTTTGAGGGTGGCAGAGCACTGGAACAAGCTGCCCAGAGAGGCTGTGGAGTCTCTGATTCTGGTGACATCCAAAACCTGCCTGGGTGCCATCCTGTGCAACCTGTTCTAGGTGGACCTGCTCTGGCAGGGGGGTTGGACAAGATGATCTCCAGACGTCCCTTCCAGCCCTTTCTGTGATTCTGTGATTCTGTGAAATTATATATTTGAATCATGAAATACCAGAAGCAATTTCACACGCCGTTTCATTCCATTCATTTTCGTTATTGTTTTTACTAGCAAATAGTCATGTAGTTTCCAATTAGAGTTCTTCTTACAGTAATCTATTGGATCTTTAACTGCTGCTAAAATAGTAGATAAAGCTATTTGCTTTATGACATTATTAGCTCATACTACTGGGGTCTGTTATACTTCAGCTTATTTTTTAATAAAGTTAAATATGGTATTGATGGATGATGGCCATAATATAACTACGATTCTCTTTGAAAATTAAGAAATGATTAGATGAGAAATGATCCACCTTAAGTGGAGCAAAACCATCTTTGCCAACAGACTGGCCAAGCTGTTAAGTAGAGCTTTGAAGTACAAACAATGAGAGAGGGAGACAATGAGTAACTACCAGGTGAGGAAGTGGTGGATCATATAGGCAAGCAAAGAGCATGGGGTGATGTGAACATAAAGGACCTAGTAATGAGAAAAAATGGACTGAAGTGGGGTAACCCCAAGTATATGCATATAATTAAGTGCCTGTCAGACAACATTAAGGGGAAAGCTCTCATACTCTTCCTGGGAAGAAATGACTGACCCGTACACTAATAGATGCAGCATGGAGAACATGCAGGAGGAATTTGAAGTCTGTGTGCAGTTACAGAGTATGATCTCATTGGGATCACAGAGATATGATGGGATAGCTCACATGACTAGAGTGCTGCAACAGATGTATACAGGCTCTTTAGGAAAGAGAGACTGGGTAGGTGAGGAGGTACAGTTTAGGGGAGAGAGCAGTGGGAATACCCGGGCATGGCTGTTAAGACAGATGAGAGTTTATGGGTCAATATTAAGATGACTGTCTGATACAGACCCTTTCATCAGGAAATGTAGGTGAGGCATTCTTTAGACAACTGGAAGAAACCGAATGTTTGCAGGCCCTGGTCCTCTTGGGGGACTCAGATATTGTTGAGGTACCACTCTAAGGTCTGCTGGAGGGACAGCAGAGCACCAGCAATCCAGGAGATCACTGGGTGCAATGATGATAACTTCATAACACAGGTGATTGAGAAGCCAATGAGGCAAATTATTCTGCTGGACCTCATAACTCTGAATAAGGACGGACTGGTTGAGCATGTGATGGTCCAGGGCAGCCTTAGCTGCAGTCATCATGAGACAGTGAAGTTCAGAATTCTGAGAGGAGGGAACAAGGCAAAAAGCAGACTCACAACCCTGAGCTTCAGAAAAGTAGACTTAGCTCTGTTTTGGGATCTGGTTGGAAGAAACCCATGGGAGACAGTCCTGGAGGGAAGAGGGGTCCAGGAGAGGTTGTTGGTTTTCTAGGATTTCCTCCAAGCTCAAGAATGGCCCATTTCGACAACCAGAAAATCAAGCAAAGATGGGAGAAGACTTGCACGGATGATAGAACTGATAGAACTCAAATATGAAAAGGAAGAATACAAGAGCGGGAAGCAGGGACAGGTGACATGGAACGAGTATGGAGACATCGTCTGAGTCAGGGATGGGGTTAGGAAAACCAAAATCTACCCAGACCTGAATCTGCTCAGGGACATGAAGGGCAACAAGGAAGGCTCCACAGGTACGTCAGCAACAAGAAGAAAACTAGGGAAGATGTTGGTAACTCCTAAATGGGGCTAGGGACCTGCTGATAAAGAATATCAAAAGGGTGGAGGTACTCAGCGGCTTCTTCATCTTGGTCATTTTGGGTATAACCTGCCTTCAGGAATTTCAGACCACTGAGACAAGAGGAAATGACTGGACTAAGGAAGACTTATCCTTGGTGGAGAAAGATCAGATCAGGGAATATTTCAGCAAACTGGGCATGTGCATCATGTGGTCTCACCTGTTCCTGTCACGGCACAGAAGCCCCCCTGTCCGCGTGCGGTCACCTGCACCCACCTTCACTAGCAGCTCATATTGTGGGATCCTCTGCACCAGCTTGATCATCAGGTCAGACAGAGCCTGTTTTTCCTTGTTCTCCTGCATGCTTTGCTGCAAACACCCATGGGGGACAAGGATGGGCCTATAAGGTGGGACACAGCAGGGACCTGGCATGCCACCAGCCCAGGACCTGGAGCAACACCTGTTTGGGCTCCAGGTGACTCATTTTTACACAGAGTGACTGGTTTATCCCAACCTGTCCTTTTTGCAATAAAAACAAGAAGAAGGTGGGGGAAAAATCCCAGTCTGACTATAGATTACTAGCTTACTCACATTAACCACCATCCCACCTCACCAGCAGCCTTGAAGATGGTTCTGGACCTTGGCCAGCATCTATGGGGGGAGGAACCAAGACCCACCTCCAGGAACTTCATGAATGCTGGCTAGCCTTCCTTGGCAATCCTAACAGCATCCTTGACGTTGAAGAAGTGATCGATGTAGGCAGAGTAGATGTTCACCAGCAAGTAGATGTTCACCACCACGGTCATAAATCATAAAATAGTTTGGGTTGGAAGCGATCTTAAAGATCATTGAGTTACAACATGACTGCCATGGGCAGAGACCCCTCCCACTAGACCAGGTTGCTCAAAGCCTTATCTAACCTGGCCTTGAACACTTCCAGGGATGGANTACCTACCCCTAAGGAATGCCACTCATCACTGGTTACCACTTGGATATCAATCCATTGAATGTGACCATCCAGCCAGTTCCGTATCCACCAAGTGATTCATCTGTCCAATTCACATCTCTTCAATTTAGAGACCAGGATGTTGTATGGGACAGTGTCAAATGCCTTGCCCAAGTCCAGGTAGATGATGTCACTTGCTCTTCCCTCATCCACCAACACTGTCCATGAGCTCTGATGGGGTACACCTAGGAGTGATGAGGGGGCTGGCTGATGTCATTGCGNGCCTTATCTAACCTGGCCTTGAACACTTCCAGGGATGGAGCCTCCACAGCTTCCCTGGACAGCCTGTTGCAATGCGTCAGTAACCTTATGATAAAAAAATTCTTCCTGAGATCTAATATAAATCTACCCTCTTCCAGTCTGAAGGCATTACTCCTCATCCTATCACTACACACCTTTGTAAAAAGTCCCTCTTCAGCTTTCTTGTATGCCCCCTTTAAGTGCTGAGACACCGCTATAAGGTCTCCCCAATGCCTTGCTTTCTCCAGGCTGAACAACCCCACTGTCTCAGCCTGTCTTCATAGCAGAGGTGCTCTGATCCTCTGATCATCTTCGTGGCCCTCCTCTGGACCCACTCCAACAGGTCCATGTCCTTCTTATGTTGGGAGATCCAGAGACGGATGCAATATTCCAGGTAGGGTCTCATGAAAGTGGACTAGAGGAGCAGAATCATCTCCCTTGACCTGCTGGCCATAGTTTTTTGATGCAGCCCAGAATGCAATTGGCTTTCTGGGCCACCAGTGCACTTTGCTGGCTCATGGTAGCCTTCTTATTGACCAATATCCGCCAAGTCCTTCCCCTCAGGGGTGCTCTCAATCCATTCTCCGCCCAACCTGTATTTGTGCTTGGGATTGCCTCAACCCACGTGCAGGACCTTGCCCTTGACCTGGTTGAACTTCACAAGGTTCTTGCACAGAATATTACCCCCTCTCAAGCCTGTCCAGGTGCCTCTGGATGGCATACCTTCCCTCCAGTGTCTTGACAGCTCCACACAGCTTGGTGTCATTGGCAAACTTTCATGAGGGTGCACTCAATCCCACTGACCATGTCGCTGACAAAGATGTTAAACAGCATGATCCCAATACCTACCCCTAAGGAATGCCACTCATCACTGGTTACCACTTGGATATCAATCCATTGAATGTGACCATCCAGCCAGTTCCGTATCCACCAAGTGATTCATCTGTCCAATTCACATCTCTTCAATTTAGAGACCAGGATGTTGTATGGGACAGTGTCAAATGCCTTGCCCAAGTCCAGGTAGATGATGTCACTTGCTCTTCCCTCATCCACCAACACTGTCCATGAGCTCTGATGGGGTACACCTAGGAGTGATGAGGGGGCTGGCTGATGTCATTGCGAGTCTGCTGTTAGTTAACTTTGAAAAGCCGTAGTGTTCACATGAGGTTTCAAAGGGCTGGTAGAATCCTGCTGCAAAGACACAACTTGTTTAGTTGATGAGGGTAAAACAGTAGATGCTGCTTATCTCAACTTCAGTAATTCTTTGGGCCCTCTCGTAACAGGCTCATTGACAAATTGATGAAGTACCAACTTGGTAACTGGAGAGTGGTATGGACTGTAAGCTGCCCAAATTGCCAGTCTCAGAGGTTTCTGATCAGTGACATGAAGTCCAATTGGAGGTCAGTCACTGGAGGAGTATTTCAGGGATCAGTCCTGTGACCAATACTTTTCAATGTCTTAATTTATGACCTAGATGATGGAAAAGTTCACAGAAAGTTCACAGATGATACAAAACTGGAACAAGTGACTGATATACCAGATGGGTTTGCTGCCATTCTGAGCGATCACATCAGGGTAGAGAAATGGGCCAGAAGTTATCTTACACTGTTCAAGAGTGGAAAATGGAGAATCCCCCACGTGGGGAGGAATAACCCCAGGCACCAGTACAGACTGGAGGGTGACCAGTAGGAAGTCAGCTTGGCAGAAAAAGACATGGGGGTCCTCACTGACATCAAGCTGACTGTGGCCCAGCAACATGGTGGCCAACAGCCTCTGGGGCTGCATTAGGCAGACCTTTTCCAGCAGGTTGAGGGAGGTAATCCTTCCTCTCTGCTCATCTCTGACAAGGCTACATCTGGAACAGTGTCCAGATCTAGGCTCCCCAGCATGAGAGAGACATACACATACTGGACAGAACGTGGCAAAGGTCCACAAAGGTGTTTAAGATTTTGAAGCATTTTTTCATAAAAGGAGAGGCTGAGAAAGCATGAATAGTTCAGCCTGAAGAAAAGAAGGCTCAGGGGGATTTACCCATGTGTGTAAGTAACTGATGGGAGGGTGGCAGTACAGAAGTAGCCAAACTCTTCTCAGTAGTTCCCAGTGTCAAGACAGGAGGCAATTGGCATAAGCTGAAACACAGGAAATTCCTCTTAAACATAAGAAAAACTTTTGGTTTGTGTTGGGCTTTTTAAGCTGTGAGGGTATTTGAACATGGAAACAGGTTGTTCAGAGAGGTTGTGGAGTCTCTCTTCAGTGGGAGGGTCGGTATAAATGATATCCAGCAGTGCCTTTCAAACTCCGCTCTAGGATTCTGTGACAGTGATTATACTTTTCAGTATTACGTAAACTCGCAGTTTAAAACACTTCATGTGTCTATGAAATTAGACATCAAAAGTATGCCAGGATATTAAAAAACCCCAAACTTTCTGTGATTCTTTTAACTTTCAATGGATTAACAGGTGCTTTGCTAGGGAGTTCTTTATGCTTTTCCCTTCCACTGCAAGGCCAATGTCATTACTGCAGCCCACCACCATAACATAGGGACCTGAATATGACTTTTGTAGTTAGTGTTCCAATTTGTCAGCTATCAAGTGTCATTTTTTTATTTAAATATAGGGAATCATAAAGACTGCACATAACTGTAGATAAGGTTAATTTTACATAGCTATATGGCCTTAATAGAGTTAGGCTAATCAGTGCTTTCAGAGATCCTGTCTTTTTTTCTTTTTCAGAACCAATGTTTTTATTCTTACATTGTCATTCAGCTGTCATTCAGTCTCCTAATATAACCTAACCTTTCAAAGTTCTTTGAAAGAACTAATTCAATTGAAGTTCAAAGCATCCTACTGTCATGTATTGCTGTGTCAAATTGATTTTCATTAGGTAATGCTTACAAGCACTGTAGCATCACCTGAAGTTCTTACTATAAGAAAAGAGTTATTAAAATTAAGTGTTACACAGTGTCACATGAGACTTTAAGTTCTAAAATATATATTAACATTATTTATTCAAAAGAAATTCTCTTTTAGCTCAAGAGTTTAATTTCAGTTTCACATAGATTTTGGCAGGATATCAAAGTTATTCGAATTCAACAGAAGACTTATATTAACTATGATGTTAACAATTCAAAATGCAAAATATTAATCCTGAATAGCACAGACTACCCATAATCCTTAATACTTTAATGACATTTAACAATGTTATCCCTTTCTTGTTTGTTTCTTTTTTTTTTTGTCTTCCAGAATGCAAGAGTTCTTTATCAACCCAATGATTTAGTTCAAATCTGCAAGTCTACAGGTGGCCAACATAAGAAGTGCTTCAAAGCTTTAACTATCACTATAAGTAAGATCAGGGTCACTTCTGTAAATCTCATTTGTAAATTGAAATTATTTTCCAACATATCTAGGAAAGAGTTCTTTGAAATGAGAAAAACACACAGAGTGGTTCCCTTCATGATCAGTGTGATATAAAAGGGTATGCCAGATACTTATCTGAGTTCCAAGCTTCAAAATATTTCAGTTAGATTAAACTTAGAGGTTTTTTCCCCTGGCTTTCCTTGAATTTCCTTCAATTTTCCTTGAATTGATAATTTTTCCTCTTTCTACTTAATTTCTGTATATATCTTGGTTCTTGTGTGAGCCAACACAGGCAGGACACAGGAACAACACAAAACCATGTATGAAAGGCAAAGAACAAATTTAATCTCAGTGTCTTGTGGATCAGGGAATCTCTGAAACAGCATCCGGGCAGAGTCACGCAAGTGGGGGATGCAGGAATCATGGAGTAAGAGAGTCCTTAATAGTGAGAGTCCTTGTTAGGGAGAGAGTGACAGAGTGTCAGAACCTGCTGTTGTCCCCTTTATATCAGGTTTAGTTTTCTACTGTGCTTTGATCTTCTGAGTCCATCACAGGCCTATGTTATCTAAGTGCAGATGTCTTACTTGTTAAGCACATAAGAGTAAACAATCATTAGTGTGATAAATGTATTTTCCAACACACAAGGTGCAGATCTCTTGAGAGTGTTCACAATCCTCCTCACCAATTTTCTGTTAATTTCCCACAGTTCTCAATGGGGATTGCCCAAGAATATTCATTGTATACTTCAGAAAGACACAGAACTGAGTTTTCTGTACATTTTGTTTTAATCTTATTTCTCAGACCAGACCTTATCAATGCACTTAATGGATCTGTTCAGTTGTAGGGAAACAGGGGATAAGGAAAGGTTAAAGTGAGACTGGAATGGAGACCTGGAATTAATTTGTCTTACAACTAGAGAAATGAAAAATGTTTCTGTGACGACACCTAAGGAGGGCTACTTATCTCATTGAATGTTGCTCTGTACTTTGCTTGCAACAGCATCTACAGATTCATCTTTCTGGATTTAGACAAACCAGACTGAAAACAAGTAGGAAACAAAATAGGAAGATGATAGAAATATACTGACAAACAGCTGTTGTGTTGTTTTTTTTTTTTTTCTTTTAAAACCATCTTGCAGTTAGACTTAATAAACAGCATATGCCTGTTGACACACTAGTAGAAGTAGTCCAGTTTCTATCTGGCATCATCATTGATTAACTTGCAGAAAGTTGAAGGGTATTCAGCTCTGTCGATGGTTTGGGCCAGATTGGCCCAAGCAAGCCGAGCGACAGATGTTCCCTCTCTCCTGCCGAGCAGGAGAGAGAGAAGAAGAGAGAATGGTTTAGTAAGAACTAAACTACTTTAATAAAATATAAAGAATAAAATAACAAAAGAAAATAATGAAATATATACAAAACCGTATCATGCTCCCAGGATGACAATCACGTCACCAGCAGGCACTGGGGAAGTCCCAGACTGGACTCAGCGACGNTCTGCTTCCAGCCCTCCAACAGGGCAAATAACAAGGTGTCTGGCCTTGGTCGTTATCGCAGTAAGTCTAAGCAAGGGCCTCTCTGCACACCGTGCCTTGGCATCAGCTATAAACATGGGTCTTATCACTCTGAGAAAGAGCAGTTTTCTGTACAATATGCTGTTAATTTCAGCAGTTAGAAGAGGCCTAGTTAGAAAGCAGAGTTACTGAACAAAATTGGTCCTGTTTTACCTCAAACCAGGACAAGCTCTAAAAGGTGTTCAACACTACTTCTAGATATGTATAAGAAAGCTGGAAAGAAGCAAAATTGTACAATCTTACAAAAAAAAAAAAAAAAAAAAAAAAGAAGGCTGGTCCTTAATATTGTAAATATGTCAAGATCCTACTTTCCCGGATGAGGTTGAACTGCAGTGCTCAAGACCCAGAGAGGAGATAGGTGTAGTTTCAAAATGTGTAGATGACTTGCGTCCAAGGGTATTTAAGAAGTCAGCCAAGGAGAAATCTATCCCATTCACTTTTATTACTAGTAAGTCTTAGAAAACTGATGAAACTGAAGGGGTAGGAAGCTAATGTCACACAGTATTTCAAAAGGGTAGGAGAGAAACAATATATCTGTCAATTTTAAATCAGTTACTTTAATGTTAACCACATAAAAATATCAAATAAAATATAATGCACTGTATAAAAAATTAATGTGTAGTTTCATCATGAATGTCAATCATATTGTTTTGTATAACACAGCTCTTACCCAGTACATGCATATAACCATTTTTAAGGGGTTTTAGTGCATGTATACCTAAGGTTTAGGCTTTAGATAGTTGGTTTAATTTGTTTAAATATCAAAATTGATTTGATGCCCACAGAAAAATCTAAAAAGAAGTTTAGCGGTACAGCTCAGAAACTAGTAGAAGATGGTGAATTAACATCTGTGAGTTACTAGTAGCAGGGGTAATTCTTATGCTGAAGGCTGGGATCCATTCCTGCTAGCATCAAGGGTCACCTCAACCGAGTCCTTCTATCTTTCTCTTTTGCTAAGCAGAAACTGCAGCAAGTGGATGGGTGAGCAGAGGAAATTGTTAGGGAAATGCCAGTGCAAAGCCCAATGGCACAAAGCGCGTAAGAAATCTACTTTGTACTAAGCGCCACATCAAGTAAAAAATCAGAGCTCTTCTCTGAGTAGTGGGATCATGTACGGGTCTGAGTTGTACCAAAGATATTCTGTACATTTTTAATGGTCAAGAAGAATCAGAATAATTCATCAGAATAATTCAGCCTGAAGAAGATTTCTCAAGGCCACCTCACAATCACCAAAAAAACCCCCAAACCAACCAACAGTCAAAAACAAACCAAAAAACTAATGCATATATTGATCGCTATGAGTACAAATAATATTAAGTAGCAACAGGGAAGCGGTATTCCCTTGATAAATTACTCAGATTGTTACTGGAGTAATATCTCTAATTTAGATTCCCACTCTTCAGAAATGATGTTGAAAAAGTAGCTCACTTGAGAATGATTACAGGGCCTGGACAACCAAAAATGTACAATACATGAAGAGCGTGACATAACTTTTAAGAAACAAAAGCTATGTAAGTTAGTTTACAGATTGTTATAATTATTTCATGTTCTATAAATATGAGCCATAAAATATGAGTATACAACACATTTCTGAAAATAAGATTATTTGAAATTTAGAAGAAAAAGATACAAAAAATCATTGGGTATATATTAAAACAAGATCTGTCAAGACTCTTTGTAAGAGATTAACTACCAGAAAAAATAAACAATGAACTCATTCATCAAACTGAAAGTTTTCCATCTCTCCAGGTTAACAGAACACTTTTCTTAATAAAGTATGCTATTTGTCACTATGCAGTGTTCACTTGGTCTCACTCTTATGCGAGTGTCACAAATGACATTAAATTTGATGACTCTAATGTCATCAAATTAGATGACATTAACATCTTGACAAAACTTATCTTGAAATAACTGAAATATCTGAAAAAACTAAAATCTTATACACTTGACAAAATCTGAAATACCAGTTCCACGGGAAATGTCAGGTACAGGTTCAAAACCTTCAAAATAAGAGCTTAGAGACTTTTATTTTATGGGGCAATCAAAATGCTATCTTTAGTTATAGGTAATGAAAAAGCAACAATTAAAAGAAATCTTGTCAGTTTCAAGAATCAACTTTTTTTATCTTTTTTTAGTTACTAAAACTCTCAACTACTTTTTCTCTTTCATAAAAGTGAATTGTCAAAATAACTATTTTTTCAAGATGTATGTGGTGTTTTACAGTGTGGCATTTTCAGCTATTTAGCTTTTTCTGAATATCAGTAGTAGCATTTTGGGTTTAAGTTTGACTACAGGTTTATTAAAGTAAATTATTTTCAAATATTAAATATACTGATTAGCATTTTAAACTGAAGTTCTTTGTACATAAAATACTATTTTTCCATGTAAAAATGGAAACATGTATGCAGAAATCAAGGTATGGTGACTATACATAAATGTAATACTAGCCTTCCAGAATTCAGATATCCATTTGTCTATCTATATACTTAATTAGTTTTGGGTTTGTTTGTTGGTATTTATTTAAAAAATAACTTTGCATTTGTCTGTGTTATTTCCAATGTTCTGTCCATCTTATCTTAGGATCAGTTTGAGAAAGATTTTTTAATTCCCGTGTTCTTCTTCTTAACAAAAACAGAATTTATAACAATTTTTTTCTCATGGCCAGGTTTTATGTCACAGTAAAGATATAATAAAAATATAGTAAGTTTTTTCTTGTCTACTTGCTACTTCTACTTTAACCAGTCAAGATCCAATATGACAGAAGATTCAAGCTTCAACTTTATTATTGTAAGACTTGTTTTCTACAAAAAGTTAGTTTTGCTATTAAATTTTCCCCAAAAGCATTTGCTGTTCCCACAAAAAGCTCAACACTTAAAGGCTGAAACAAACTAGTCCTAGACTCATTTACACAAGTGCAATATGGTTTTTGGTGGTGTATTTTATATATACCAATTGAGGATTGCAATAGTTTAGTTCTAAGAAGTAAAGCAAGAACTTAAAGAAAGAAACATTGGATTCTTTTGGCACATTTTATTTCAAAGAAAATCTTAATTTCATGATTATATATGAAATTGAGAGGAAAACAAACTGAAAGGATTACAAAACCACAAAAACCTTTCTGCTTGAATGTAATTTCAAAATAAACTAGTAAATTAATCAAGCTTCCAATTAAACAATGTGGTGACATACCAGGTTTTGGCATCTTGAACATCTTTGCTTGACTTACCACTTTCCTACTAGAATGATTTGTTGCTTCCAAAGCATTCTCCCTACTTACAGACATGGCATGCTATTAGCATCATCTAAGTATTAATTATATATCCATTAAATCTCACAGAGTCCATTATTATCAAATGGCATATCGTTATGATAATTCAAAAATGCTATCAAAGTTACAATTTCACACTTGGAGATTAATGCACAGAATTAAAGGAAAAAAACCCCACTGTCTTGGTTTTATATGAAACCCACACTGCATCTGTATTTAAATACTCAATGTAAATACTGTAAAATTAAACCACTTGCATTTTTTTCCTTTTCTAAAACAGTCTGATGGATGAATTCTTCTCAGGAAAAAATATGTTGAGGGAGAACAACAAAAAAAAGAACAACTGCACAAGATGATAGATCACCTTTACAAAACTGAGTCTGATAAATAATTTTAATTAAGGAAAGATTATTTGCAGATTAATTAGAGAATGATTATTTGGTTTCTTTTAGTATCTGCTGACATGCGAACTATTTGCAGACAAACTACATGTTAGAAAGACAAACCTTACCTCTTAAAAATACGTGTCAGCCAAACTTTCTCATGATTCACCATCAAAAACTGGATATCCTAATATGGTGACATATTGGGTGACAATATATTGAGGCAAACATTTAATATAAGGATAGCATTATTTGAAACAGTTTTATACAACTCGGAGTTCACTAGCCTGTAGTATAGTCAACAGAGAGGTGTACATCTTTCTAAATTTCTTTTCATTTTTTATAAAGATTCATAATTTCAGTTATTTAAAATGAATTATTAGCAGAATTACATATAAAATTTTTATATACCTGATTCAGTAGATATGACAGTTCTATGCTGAATAGTGTCTGAATAAAGACTGCAAAAGCACCAGTGCCACACAACGTATGATATGGCTTAAGGAAATGTATTGCTTGCCATAATATGTGAGAAGGAACAAAAACAGCTTGGCTTTGAGAACATAGGATCAATGTGAAATAAATGTATATTGCTATTTGTAAATTGAACACATTCTGTTTTGTATCACTGTAAAAAATAGAAGCACAGAATACTGTAAGGCCATCTTTAAATCCAGCTTTTAGAGTAAAACTGCATTAAAAATATATTTAATTTCAATGACATGTGGGTTATCAAACATACTATGGCAGGTTATATCAGCCTCTGAGGCAGACTATATATTACGTAGCCTGTGGTCACCTATTCAATCAAAGGGGAAAGACACATTGAAGAAAGAAAGAAAGAAAGAAAGTCAAAGGATTTTTTAGAGGACAAAGCAAATAAAATAATAAAAAAAAATAATAATAAAGAAGATTGACACTAGACATGGAAACAAGAGGGCAAAGGATTTGCAAAACCAGTATGTCTATATATGCTAAGATGACTTTCAGTCTTCTCAGTCTGGTACGCTTAATTCAATTTCTATCTGATAGGAGCAACCAATCTCCTACACCATGCATTTGTCAGTATTGAATTGCATTTATTTCATGTCAGAAAAACATATATAAAGGCCTTCTGCTATTTTTTTATTACCATTGCTTGCCACAGCTCTGAACTTCGGAGTGTTGAGTGTGTAGGTAATATGAGAACAAGTATAGGTATATTTTAAAGCTTCGTCAAAGCAAGGAATGTTGCCTTTGAACTCATTAAGGAGTGATTTATGTGGGGGATTTCTGGAAAGTTGGTTTGTTGGATCTTTTTTGCTTTCCTGTACAACTTCATTCTTTCTAAAAATCCTGCAAAAAACAAAGGACTATCTGTAAAGCGGGTATCCTTAACTTTCTAAAAGGTCCTTTTGCCTCAGAAGATTCTAACTATACAGAATATTGTTTTCTATTATTACTGTGTTATTGAGATTTACTGGAAAATTCTTTTAGTTCTGGATTTGAAAAACAGCAAGGATTTATATGATTCCGAAGACTGCCACACGACTAAACATCATATTCTGTGAACGTGTTCAGTAACAGAGCTAAGAATGAGCTAGTTTGCTATAAAGAAGAATGAAAGCACAGGGAGTAAAACCCTGCCCTCACTGCAGTCAAGAATAATTTGGCTACTGTCTTCAGCAGGCTCAAGGTTTTTACCCAATTAAACTTTTCATAGGAAAAAAGACTGCATTTTTTTATTACTGAATTACTCTGAGTAACCTGATCTAGTGGAAAAAGTCCCTGCCAATAGCAGGTGCTTGGAACTAGATGATCTTTAAAAGTGCCTTCCAATTCAAACTGCTCTATGATTACAGTAGCAGAAAAAACTGTTTTTCAACTAAACTGCTTCTTTTAATCTTCACTAAACAAACCCGGTATTTCAGGTGCTCTGAGAATATCTAAGCAGACAGTTTAATAAATTAGATCTAACAAATCTTTTTTTATGATAATAAATTTGATCCATTCTATAGGAAGATTTCTGAATAGCTTTTTTTATATGTAGTTCCTAAATGTTGTTGTTTTCTTTAAGAATGAAGATTTTTTTTTTTTTTTTTTTTGTTACCTGAATGTATGGAAAACTAGAAATAGTGATTTTAATAAATACAGGATTTGAAAGTATGCTCTCATTCAATTTTCTAAACTCAGATTTCCTAGCAACTCTGAGCAGACAGTAAAAATGTGATTTTGTTTTAGGAGTGATAGAAATACTTAATGAAACTTCAATTTAGTTTTTTATTGAAATTATTGCAGTTATTTATTGCAAATACTTGACAATGTATTCCGTAGTCGAATTTATGCAAGTATATACATACATAGAATGTGCATATGAATCATAGAATCAGAGTAGTTTGAATTGGAAGGGACTTTTAAAGATCATCCAGTTCCAAGCCCCTGCCATTGTCAGGGACATTTTCCACTAGTTCAGGTTACTCAAAGGCCCATCCAGGCTGACCTTGAACATTTCCAATGATCAGGCATCCACAATCGTCTGGGTGACCTGTCCCAGTGTCTCACCATCCTCATCGTAAAAAATGTCTTATCCAATCTAAATCTATCTTCTTTTGGTTTAAAAACGTTGTGCCTTGTCCTGTCACTGCAAGCCTTTGTAAAAGTCTCTGTCTTTCTTATAAGCCCCCTTTACATACTGAAAGGCTACAATAAAGTCTCCCCAGAGACTTCTCTTCTCCAGACTGAACAACTCCAATTCTCACAACCTTTCTTCATAGGAGAGAAATCAGTTGTGGTCTCTCACAGTAGATACTATAAATGTATGGAATTTTAAAGAACTAAGGGATGTATCTATTTCTCTCATAAATTAATATCCACATAAAAATTATTTAGATTTAAACTCCTGTATGAAATGTAGGGTTTCTTTATTTTCCCCTAAAATAAAGCTAATTTATGTAAGAAGTTAGTGATTCATGCTGCAAGTAGCATTTTCTAGAAGCTCTTATCGTTAGTACTAAAAATTCTTTACCATCTGTCATCTTCTCTCTTCACTCATTTGTTTTGCTGTCTGGAGTCATGCTATTTACTTACTGAAGGAAGAAAGAAAGTAAGCATAAAGAATGCAGATATCCTTATTACAGCAAACACTCTCCACCTTCTGCCTCCTGTCCCCTGAGTAAGCTTCTTTTGCATGAAGTCACATGCTTTGATGATGTATACCACCAGTGAAGACATAGGCTAAATATAACTCAAACACCAGATTGCATCTGCTGTCAAATAGTTTACTAACTAGTATGTGAAAAGCCTTCACTTCCCTTTTGTACAATTCCAGCTTACTGGGGGTGAGAGGGGAGGAAGGGAGAAAAAAACCAAACAAAACGCCCAAAACAAAAAAATAAAAATCAGCAACAAAAAAGCACCCATGGCTTTCTGCTTTTCCCATTTGTTTGTTTGTCCTGCTGTCATGAACACATCTCTTCACAACTATGTTGGGCTTCTTTCTCTTCATAAGTCCTTTAGTAACATTCATGTGAAAACTTCTGCAAGTTCTTTCAGGGATAAAAAAAAAGGTTTCAAGCACATAAAAGCAATAATACATAGGTACAGTAGATACTAAGCTGCAGCTTAGTAAAAATCAGTTTAATAATGTAGAAGATATGCCATGTTTGAATAAGCAGCTTAAGAAATTAGGTGAATCAAATAATAAATTTATAGATTTGTAGGTTAAAAAAAAGTATTCTGCTGTTTGGCAAGATGTCTTGCATTATACGAATATTAAAAGTGATTGTAGTGTACTCTAAACCATCCAGCCTGTATTGTCTGTCTAAATTAGAATAAATAATATTAGAAAACCATACTAATTCAAGCATTCAAGGTGACTAAGTATATACCTTATATCTTGGTTAAGATTATTCGCATTGTTAAAAAACCAAACTCTGTATTTTTCTTCTAGTGTTGATTTTTTTTCCTAGGTAAAAAAAGCCCACTCAGGAAGAGTTCAATTAAAAATATGATGGATATATTAATTTTTTTTGTTATACATGTTTTTTCAGTACATTCTTTTTGCTAGTAGCAAAAGGAAGATGATACAAACCTGTAAGAGTGAGTCCTTCTTTTGGCTTCATTGAGGTTTGTAAGCTCAAGTATGCACAACAACAAAAACACTGGTAGTTTAAGACCTGAAATTACTCTAGTTGTTGTCTTCTTGTTGGCAATATAAAAGAACCATTATGGATGCTAAAATATGTAAAAATAAAAAAGAATGCACATATACACACAGAGAGAAACACACACGCATGTACACACACACGTATGTATATGATTTGCAAATTGTCACAAAATAGGGTCTTTTTTTCAGCATAGCATAGATTACTTAATGGTGCTAAATCCAGTTGGTGTCAGGTCTCAAGCGGCGTTCCTCAGGGCTCAGTTTTGGGGCCAGTCTTGTTTAATATCTTTATTGATGATCTGGATGAGGGGATTGAGTGCACCCTCAGTAAGTTTGCAGATGACACCAAATTAGGTGGGAGTGTTGATCTGCTGGAGGGCAGGAAGCTCTGCAGAGGGATCTGGACAGGCTGGATCCATGGGTTGAGGCCACTGGGATGAGGTTTAACAAGGCCAAGTGCCAGGTCCTGCACTTTGGTCACAACAACCCCAGGCAGTGCTACAGGCTTGGGGAGGAGTGGCTGGAAAGCTGCCTGGCAGAAAAGGATCTGGGGGTCCTGGTGGACAGTCGGCTGAACATGAGCCAGCAGTGTGCCCAGGTGGCCAAGAAGGCCAATGGCATCTTGGCCTGTATCACGAATGGTGTGTCCAGCAGGAGCAGGGAAGTGATTATGCCCCTGTACTCAGCACTGGTGAGGCCGCAGCTTGAGTAGTGTGTTCAGTTTTGGGCACCGCAGTATCGGAGAGACATTGAGGTGCTGGANGGTGCTGAGGGACATGGTTTAGGGGTGGTTTTGGTAGTGTAGGTTATGGTTGGACTCGATGATCTTGAAGGTCTCTTCCAACCCAAGTGATTCTATGATTCTGTGATTCTGAGATGTATATATAGAATTTGCTGGTCATTAACCATAATATTCACAGCTGTCTTAAACTGCCTGTGTAGTATCTTACTAAAATTGAAGCCCATGAAACCCAGTTCAAACTGCACTTCAGCATTCTTGACTCATCTGTCTGCAACATAACAAGGCTAGCTTTCCCACTGCCTATCAGACAATTACCCATGTCCAGTCTTCAGTTATTTCACCTATCCACAATGAATCAACAAAGCAAATGGTATTTTAAAAACAATTGCATCCATGTGATGGTACTGTTCAGCAGCTATTTAGTCCTTGGAAAACAAAGCACTGGATACAAGACGATGCTACCAGTGCAGAAAAAATTAAAGAGAAAAGTATAAATAAACCTTTTAAAAAAAAATAAAATAGAAGTTCTTTTTTTAATTTCTATTTCAGAAAGCTTGATTAAAATGCTTAGTTTTAGAATAAATGGTTGAAAACAAATTGCAATTTCTATTAGTACTCAGCTTGGGAGACTATCCAGATGATGTCAATGTTTGATATCAGTTTCAAACCTGCAAGCAATTTGCCAGAAACACAAGCATTTTGCCGGAAACACAAGCAAAAGAGGCAAACAAGAAAACCATCTAAAAGACTGGTCTGGCAGGAAACCACCTGATAAGCCTTTAAACACAGGACGTGACCACAGCATAATTATTATATTTTGCTCTGATAAACAATACCTTTGAGAATCAGCAGGGCACTTGCAAAAGTGATGACTATGCAGTGATTGATGAGGATGTGCACTTAGAGTGTGCTAGTGTATAGCAATCCATTAGTATAAACATATAATTTCTCAGTTATTACCTATACATTAACATTTTATTTCATATCTTGTCAACATCAAGTGGACACTAACACATGGCTGAATTTCATTTGGATGATTTCTCAGTAGAGAAAATAACTTAAGTCTTAAAAAACCATAAAAGGACATATTAATTTTCACCCTCCCAAGAGCTGTTCTGCTGAAGGCTATGATACTGGACTGGTTTATTGGTAGGACAGCTTGAACTGTGTCTGCCTTCCGCATGGTAGCTGAATCTTGTTTTCTGTTGCTGAGTCTCTTCTAACCTCTGCAAATGCCAATTCCGTTGCAGTATCTGTGAAGTAAAAGTGACAGAGGAAAAAATACTGCTTAAAGCCAGTATATATTGAAACTGTGAAGGTGGATATTTAGCCTAAGACCCTTTATTTCTGGGAAGTAATCTTAGCAACAATGAAAGTGAGCAACAGACGGGATTACAAATACCGAAATTCAGCTGAAGATATGTGTTTATAAATCATGGTAAAGAAGAAATGAACAACCAAATATGGGACTAGATCTTACAGTACATTTCACAGGATAAAAAGAGCATTAATATCCCCAAATCTCCAGATTTCTTCCTTCCTAATGTCAACATGTAGTAAAGCAGAACAGTCTTTAATAAATATTTACTCATCACTCTTAATATCCTCTGTTTCCTGGGCGGCAGGGTCATGGTCTTTACTAACTTCACATACACGTGATTTTTCTTGCAAGTTGCTATTAGAGATTTGAACAAGGTTAGATTTCTTGGGAATGAATGACTGAAACACAAAATGACACCAGATAATGAAATTTTGGTTGTCAAAACAGAAATTTTGAGATGATGAATACATAAGAAAATCAGCGATAGTATTACTTATACCACAACCAAAAGAAGTTTAAAATGAAATACTTGATTATATTGTATTCAGTCCTATAGAGAGGACTGCATTTGCCCAGTTTTAAATACTTTAAGCTCCGAAAATGTTAACAGTGATCCAAGAAGTGCCAAAATTTGCACTGTTATGCAATGACTGGTACACTGCAGAATAATTTCTTAATAAAATAGAACTTTGTGAACAGTATCGTCACAAGGATAATTTAAGTTTCAGATAAATTTACTGTTTGGGGTTTTTGCTTCTTTAATTTCTGATTAAGATTAAAAATCTGGGTTCTTAGTGAATGCTATTCAAAATCAACCCACTTTTTTTAGTATCTGTTAGTAATAATTAGGTCCCTAGAGATATGATCTCTAGAATTATTTATAGTCCTCCTAAAAATCAAGGAAAAAAACAGCGTTTGTCTGCTTGCTTTTATAATTCCTTTTATACTATTTTTTTTTTTTTTAGTATAATTTGTTGTGTTGCAAAACCTGCCTTTTAGGTTGGAACTTTCATTATTAGTGAATGTCTGTAGTCTCCAGTATTTACAACTCCAGAATGCAAACTTAAAGATCATGATTAAACATATTCTTTCCAAATTCACCATCATTAATTGTTGAACTGAGGTTTTACAAATGGAATTAAATGTACTGTTTACTCATCTATATTCATATAATGCCATGGAAAACATTTCTCAAATTTGATATATTTTGGGGGCTGTTACTAAATACATTACCGCAACAATATCAGATGATGAATTACTAATTAAGACCTAAAATCAAAGTTAATGATGCTCTGTGAAAAGTTTTCTGAATAGGTCATTGTAGCCACAGAATTAAGTCCTTCTTTTAGCAAAAGATATTTTTGGGAAAAAAGAAGGGATTCCCCTCCCCTCATCCAGTTCTGACTAGTGTGTGGAATGTGATTTTGGCAGTGTTAGAATAACTTTACAAATATTATTACATTTCATAGAATCATGTGGATATGATTTGGAATCAAATATTCTTAACTTGTCATAGATGGTTTCTTGAGAAAGAAAATTCAGTTACAATTTGGCTCATAGTTGTAAAAGTTTTATAAACGGTTTGAATTAAAGATCCTATATAAATAAAAGAAGGGTATTCCAAAGAAATATGGATTTACAAGAATATTATATAGCT
>VZSF01005019.1:11157-23585 GCA_013398295.1 Chionis minor
ACAACCCCCCCCCCCCCCCCCCCCCCCCGTTGAAGTCTCGCTGTAAAGACATTTTGGGTGTTATTTCTGAATGCCAAAAGGGGTCGCAAGAAGCAGAAGAGACTCTCCTTGAGGCGCGCGTCCCACCTGGATACCCTTTTCCCCAGATATCCGGCGGAAGGTGGGCACCGGAGGGTTGGCCGGCGCTGGGAATCGGAGCAATTGGGTCCAAAGGCCACCTGCCCCCCCCGCTGTGGGAAACCGCTTTGATCCGTGGGGCGCCACGGTCCACGTGTGTTTTCAACTGAGCAAAAGATGTAATTTTTGGTGGGGATTAGACATGGGGGGGGGTTGGTGTTAACGATGTCGTTAATGTTGTCCCCTCCTGACGAGAAGAGATGGGGTCGGGGGGCAACAAAGCAGCAAATGCTGGAAGAGCTTCCAAAAGGCCAAATGAGCAGGTTTGGTAAAACTTGTACCGAAACCCCGTTAAATACCATCTGTTTTTCGTTGGATCGGGCGGCCACTGGCGTAAGCTGGGCGAGTCAGCGGTAGTTGCGTTCTCTGCTCTAAAAACTCTCCTTTTTGGGTGGATTCTGTCCGTTATTAGTAGTTTTTACAGAAGCGCGCTCGCTCAAGAAGGAGCTTTTTATCCCCGCGTATAAAATAACGCTTTTGGTAGCGATTACAGGTCCCGCGAGCGACGCAGAATTTTGAATTTTAAGGCCCGCCTGTTTTTACAAGCATTCGCCCCGAGCGCGGCGCTTCCACGGAATATCCCGCCAGAAACGTCTGCAGTTCTTTCGGAATTTTACGGGCTAACCTGCCGCAAGGGAAGGAGGCGCGATCCGGTTCTCCGGCACCCCCAGCACCTCACGCTGCCTCTCTCCCGTCGGCGTTCACTCCTCCTTTCTTCTTCCATTTCAGAAAGCACGCCTTGAACTGCCACCGAATGAAACCCGCTCTCTTCAGCGTGCTGTGTGAGATCAAGGAGAAAACAGGTGCGTTGGTGCCTTTCCTGGCCTCGGCTTTCCCAAAAAAAAACCCCCTTCCGGCAGCAGCTCCGCTCTCATTTCCCGCGGCCTCTATTTTCCCTGGTAGATTCTACAACTTCAGGCTATTTTTTTTGGCTGAATAGTCTGCTGCCAGCAGGAAATTGTTTTGCTGTGCTTGGTGTAACGCTCGTTTGAGCGTTTTAATTGTGTGTGGGTGAAGAATCTATAGGTCGGGGGTTTTTTGATGTCCGGTTAGATACCTAGAGAATTCCGAATAATGCTGCTGTGCTGTCATGCTCTTGTTTGTTTGTTTTTTCCTTTAAGGAATTTTTACCAAACTTGTGGTGCTAAGAGGTCAAAGTTGTCAAATAACTGTATTACGGGGAAAAAGAGACAGCAAGGCGGGAGGGGGATACTGGAAAACACGGAAGCAGCAGGAAATGGAATTGGTGATTGCGCAGCTTTCTTGGAGAGGCGCTGGGGGGGGCAAAGGGGTTTTGATTTTGGAATTACGCAGTAGATGCTGACACCGGAGCACATGGGCGGCGTGGTTTATATCTAACAGAAGTCTGTATATATAATTTTTATGAAGCGTAGTGAATTTTGGTGGGTTTTTAGAGAACAACTGCTTTCATTATACGTAACTAAAATGGCGGTATTTTTCTGTTTGTTTGTTGTTTGGGATTTTTTTTTTTAAGTTTCATTAACCTTTAACACCCTAACCTTCCATTTGTATTATTTTTTCCTAAAAATACGGAAGCTCGTGGTGCTCCGTTGGCTCGCCGAGCCCAGGGCCCGTAGGGTTCTGGCTGGGGCGGCTCTGGGGCAGCTGTTCTGCCCTCATTTCTGGAGAACTTGGTTGCTTTCTCCTGCCGGCCGTTTGCCGCTGCGGCAGAATTGTGGTAGCAAGCGTCCGTCCGCGTGTGCGTGCTCCCTTTTACGTCTGTCCGTCCTTTGAGGATCGCCGTCCTTAAAAGAGGGGCTTTCACCGGGTTTTTCCTTCCTGTGCCAAAAGGCCTCCTGCGTTTTATGGATTGAAGCCGCCGGGACTTCGCTGAGCTTCCGGATGGAACGGGCTGGGAGGGGAGATGGGGGTTAGGCTGGGTTTGTTTTGGTCCCGCAGGTTTTTTTTTGACTGTCTGGGGCTCTGTCTATTCCTTATTTAAATTACGGGGAGCAGATGTTAGGGCTTGACGCAAACAAAAGCCCGCACCTACTGTAGCGCGAGGTTTTGGGTCCTCTTTGTGACCCAGGCGCACAAGCTGCTTTTCCAGCTCGGAAGATCGGTTTCCAACACTGTTCCTCCCCCCCGGCTCCTTCCCTGCATCATCTTTCTTTCACTCTTTGTTGGAGCGCGAGTATCACTCACAATAGCTCGGGATAAGCCCTGCGCCTTTGCAGCGGGCAGCCAGCTGGAAGGTGCCGACAATTTCCCCCCAGTAGCATTTATTAATTAAAAAGAAATTACAAACGGCTCTTTGTAATTCAAGATTCGGTCACATTTAATGTTTTCTTCAAGCGCTGGGGTCGTCCCCTGCCCAACGATTTCGATTATTTTTTATTTACTTATTTACTTATTTAAATTTTAAACCGGTTGTGGGGAAAACACCCCACAAGGTATTTTATTTTCAGGTCTTAAATATGTGCCTGGAGCGTAGCTAGCTATTTGAAGGGGCATCTAACCCAAAAAAAAGCCTGTTTAGTTTTTTTTTTGTTTGTTTTTTGTTTTTTTGGAAACTCACAGAAGCGTTTGGAGCGTTTTTAATCTAACGCAGCAAACGGGGGGTTTTTTGCCAGGTTGGGTTACGCTTCAGATACTCATTCGAGCAATAATATGAATTCAGACGTGGCGTAATTCTGTCTTAAAATCAAACCGGAACGCCCCTAGCGTTAACGACGCCCGTAGCGTTAACGACGGCCGATTTTGGCGCCGAACGTTACGTTTCAGAGTTTTTCTCCCCGGCTGATGACACCGTGCTGGGAAGACGCGGGGCTGTGGTGGGTTTCGGGCCCCTTGGGGCAGGGAAAATCTGGTTCTGCCCACTTTTGTGGGCTGCGCCACGCGGTGGGATTCTGATTCCGTGTTTCTGGCATGCGGTGGGAGCGTGTTTGTGGCAGCGCCGGTAACATGGAGCAGTGGTTTTTATTGTTTCTTGCCAGCGTTAGCCACAGCCCGTCCTTCTGCATGCTGCCACTCGGCTGCGTTAATTCAGCGGGTACTTTTTCATGCCGTTATAAAACTTGGCAAGCGGCGCGGCCGAAAACCACGCGATTCTCTTTGTCGCCCAGTTTGTTGACATCCATACGTAGCCGAGTCTTGTTCCTGGGCGCTCGGAGCCCCTCTGGCTTTTGTCTTCCATTTCCATCCGCTTCCCTCTTCCTCCCGGAGCGTGCGAGCCCGTCTGGGATTTGGAGGAAGCGTTCTCCTGTGGCTGCGCCCGGAGAGTGGTGGAACCCGCAGCGACGCCGCGCTCTCCGCTGGGATGCTGGGGAGAGCTGCTGGCTGAAAAATGAGTGGAAAAAGCAGCTTGGGGGGATTTTGGTAGCGTTAAGGAGTAGTTTAACAGGGTTCATGATTGCGTCAGGGGACCCACGAGTGAAAAAATACGCTCCTGCCTTCTCGCCTAACGGTGTTACTTGTGGACAGCCGTGCGGAGGAGAACTTCCTGTCGGAATAAAACATCGGGAGTTAGCGTGAGCTCCAGGATAAATATTTCCAAGTGTAACAGGGGTGATGGGATCATCTGGGAACCTCGGGATGGGATCACCTGAGCGCCTTGCGCTCCGTAGAGGCACCTTACGCTTCGTACAGTACGGGCTGCTCATTTCTGGCCCCAATACAGCAAGTTTTGGGTCTAATTTTGTGTATTCTGTACCAAATAGATGCATTTATCGTGCTCTTCCGTGTTACTTGCTCGACGAAGACAAATTCGGAAAGGAAAGCGAGTCTGAGCAAAGCGCATCGCACTTGTTTTGGTACCGGTGATCTTGTACAGTTCATTACAGAAGCGCAAATCTTTAATTAATGAGATGTAAATATATTGTAATGACTGCATTTGCATACCGAGTGAGGCTGCAGCACCTTAGGTTGTGATGTGTTTTAATTAAAGATTAATTAGAAATGATGGGAATTTCATTTTCCTTGGTATAATTATTTTACATATTTGATGAATATCTGGGAGGTGACGCGCCGGAGAATGCACAATACCCCGGCGGTGTGTTGGAGTGACAGGAGCGACTCTTCAGGCTTTTTGAGGCAACGGAGCCTTTTTCTTAACATCCATAAAAGTGACGGATTTGGAAGGATTTAAGCGTGAAGGGTTTTACCGATACGCAAGGAGTTGTACATCGCGCTTAAACCACTGACTGCGCCACAACTCCAGTCTTTAGCGTATTGCTAGAGTTGTTCCGTGTTCTTAAAACTATTGTGGCCACTCCAAAAAATTTGTTAGCCAAAAGGCTGCTGAGTGAGCGGGGGTAAGCTGTCTAGAGCGGCGTTCTCCTCGGAGCGCGGCGAGCCGGGAGGTGATAAGCTGTATGCCACAAAAGCTCGCGGGGTAGATGCCGCTACCCTGACGAAACTCGACTCCTGGTGGTGCGGCACGTCCTTCTGGAGTTGCTTTTCCCAGAGTTTGAAGAGAGGCCGGCAGAAGCCGGCGTGAGGGCGGCGTTCCTGCAGCTGCGGCGGTTTTGCGCTCTCCCCTCGCGCCCTCTGTTGAGGTCGTCGGCTCTGGGAGGTCGGTGGATCAGCAGCTGCAGCTCTCATCCCTGGAAGTCGGAACTGGCTGCTGCTTGGAACAAACGGAGTTAGGAATTCTGGAGAGGGGGCCGCGATGATGATGAGGGGGCTGGAGCACCTTTCGTATGAGGAAAGGCTGAGGGAGTTGGGTCTTTTTAGTCTGGAGAAGAGCGGGCTGAGGGGGGTCTCATCAGTCTTTACAAATACTTAAAGGGAGGGTGCCGGGAGCCAGGCTTTTTTCCGTAGTACCCAGTGACAGGACAAGAGGGAACAGGTATAAAATCCAATATAGGAAGCTCCATCTCAACACGAGGAGGAACTTCTTTCCTTTGAGGGTGGCAGAGCACTGGGAGAGGCTGCCCAGAGAGGTGGTGGAGTCTCCCGCTCCAGCGATATTCCCAACCCGCCTGGACACCATCCCGTGTCACCTGCTGTAGGTGGAGCTGCTCTGGCAGGGGGTTGGACCAGCTGATCTCCAGAGGGTCGTCCTGAACCCGAACATTCTGTAATTCACCGAAAAGGTAGTTTTGAGCGAATCTGATGTAACGTGTGGTCTGAGCAAATACTACCATTAGGTGAAGGTAGTCGGAGTAAAAATAAAGTTTGAGCAAGAGATGGCCGGGAGAGGACGGCTTTAATTGAAAAGTAACGTCCGGGGCGATGGTTTCCGTAGGGCTTGTGCTCTAACTTATTATTCCAAAGTTTAGTCACGGGTTCGATGAATGGCCCACTTGGCGGATAAGGAACTGGCTGGATGGCCACACTCAAAGGGTTGTGGTTAATGGGTCAATGTCCACATGGCGGCCAGTGACGAGTGGTGTCCCGCAAGGGTCAGTACTGGGACCAGTGCTATTTAACATCTTTGTTGGAGACCTGGACAGTGGGATCGAGTGCACCCTCAGCAAGTTTGCCGATGACACCAAGCTCGGTGGGGCGGTTGACACACTGGAGGGAAGGGATGCCATCCAGAGGGACCTGGACATGCTGGAGAGGTGCGCTAATGCAAATGGCATGAAGTTCAACCAAGCCAAGTGCAGAGTCCTACACCTGGGACGTGGCAATCCCAGGCATAAATACAGGCTGGGCAGAGAATGGCTGGAGAGCAGCCCTGAGGAGAAGGACTTGGGAGTGCTCATGGATGAGAAGCTCAACATGAGCCGGCAGTGCGCGCTGGCAGCCCAGAAAGCCAACCGTATCCTGGGTTGCATCAAAAGAAGCGTGGCCAGCAGGGCACGGGAGGTGATTCTCCCCCTCTACTCTGCGCTTGTGAGACCCCACCTGGAGTACTGTGTCCAGCTCTGGAGTCCTCAACATAGAAAGGACATGGAACTGTTGGAACAGGTCCAGCGAAGGGCCACTAAGATGATTAGAGGGATGGAGCACCTCTCCTATGAGGACAGGCTGAGAGAGCTGGGGCTGTTCAGCCTGGAGAAGAGAAGGCTCCGGGGAGACCTGATAGCAGCCTTTCAGTATCTGAAGGGAGCCTACAGGAGAGCTGGAGAGGGACTCTTGGTCAGGAAGTCTAGTGCTAGGACAAGGGGTAATGGTTTTAAATTGGAAGAGGGGAGATTTAGATGAGATATTAGGAAGAAGTTCTTTACTGTAAGGGTGGTGAGGCACTGGAACAGGTTGCCCAGGGAAGTTGTGGAGGCCCCATCCCTGGAAGTGTTCAAGGCCAGGCTGGATGGGGCTTGGAGCAACCTGCTCTAGTGAGAGGTGTCCCTGCCCATGGCAGAGGGGTTGGAACTTGATGATCTTTAAGGTCCCTTCCAACTCTAACCATTCTAGGATTCTATGATTAAAATCAACCCGATGGAGGGCGTTGAGCAGACCGAGGTGCTTGCACTCGTGGATTCTCGGGTGCGCTCGGCTTTGCGAGAGTTTCCAGGATGGACGTTTGGACTCCTCGGTTGGAAACGCCGTTTAGGATGCGGTGATGGTGGATTGGAGTTTGCCAGGACTCGGCAGAGCCAGCCAACCCGCTTCTTCCCTGGAGACTGGGAAGGTGCTTTATACATGCTTTTCAGCAGTCAACTTGAGACGAGCTTATGTGTAATTGATGATAACTAATGTCTAATTACCATAATTAGACAAGTGACATAAAATTAAGCTGCAGCTGGGAGCTTGACTTCAACATGAGGTACTCTGATATGCATCATAATGTGCATAAAAAGAGGGTTGGCAGAAGCGCATTCAAATAAGAAGGTGACACCAAAATAGCTGTTCCAGCCCAAATAGTTTAGTGTGAGTTTTGGCAAAAAGGCTGAGGAGCAAATGGCCACCAGTGAACTCTCTGCTGGGGCTTCTGGAAAAAAAGGGAGAACTGGCCATTTTTAAAACCAAAAATCCACCACAGAATAAAAAAACCCACCTTTTTTTCTGTGTTTATTTCGTTTCTTGTAACGTTCGCTGAGTAACGCGGTAGACGGTCTGCTAATTTTTTATTATTACTTCCATAATGAGTTAGAAAAGCCATGACCTTCCGAAGTAGTCAAGGGTTTCCTCCCTCAACAGTTACCCACTTTTAGCTATTTTTGCCTTACCTTTTTCCGCTGGGGATGTTCCGGAGGAGACCTGGATTGCTGGGACAGAAGGAGGGTGTGGAGCCGCTCCGAAGCGCTTTTTCCTTCGGAACCATGTAGTCATTCCCGTGTAGCCTGCAAAATAGTAAGTTCAGCAATGGGATTGCAAGCTTAGGCTGCTTGCGTGTTCCAAATTATTGGGGTTTTTCTTAGATGAGCTAATTAATTTGCCTCCAAAATGCTGAAAATGGTTATAAATGCCTGCGTTTCATATCTGTACGTTATTCTCCTGCCCTCGTGGTAGAATCTTCGCATAATGAGGTCTTTCGTGTTCGTCTTTTGGCCCCGTTATTCTGCCAGTTACAATTTGGAAAAGGGTGGTTTGAATTCGGTAGCTCCGCAAGGTGAAGACCCAACTGTTGGTCAAACTAAAATTGTCTAGCAATTAAAAATGAAAGTTAGAAGCCAAAAAGCTGTTGTTGGCCTTGTTTTGCATTGACTCTCAATACATTGTGAGTTCTTACGCTTTTTAAAAAAAGGAAGTGTATAACAAATGGCCAAAAAACTTGGGAAATTAAGTTTTTAAAACAAATTTTCTTGGAGTCAGACTTGAATAATCTGAGCACACGAGGGCGGCAGCCTGGGTTTGTTGAATATAAGCTTAGGGAAGGTGGCTTCTGGTGCATTTTTTTCATGTTGTTTCAGATTTTGACAGATTTGAAAGCAGATTTTGATATTCAGTGCTGTTAAGGCTTTATTGGTTGCCTGCTGCTGTACAACATAGTCGTGTCCTCGGTGTGTAAAGCGGGCGAGGTCAAGTTCAGCCTCGGGTACCGATTCCAGCGGTTCTTGCGCTAGCGGGGTGCCGGTTTCCGCCCCTGGATGCAGAGGCGTAGCCATTTGTCTGTCCGCCGTAGTCTCTCTGCACGAGCTGGCGCTCAGTGCCGTTGAGCACCCTGCACGGAGCCGGGCCGCTGGCTGATCTGGGGGCACCTGCTCCTCAGGAACCTCCTCCTCCTCGTTTTTACAGGCTGCTAAAATGCTTCCCAAGCATTGCGTAAACGAGCACGACCCCAAGCAGCCGCCGTCTCCGCATTGAAAACTTGGTCTGGTGTTTCTCAGTCCTGCTTGCTCTGATGTGTTGCCTGGTGGCTTTGTTAAACACTCCCTTTTTTAATTTTTTTCTTTTTTTTTTTTTTTCCTTGAGCTCAAAACCTCTCGAGAGTGTTTTAAATGCTTTGCCAGAACCAAAGTGGCTGCGCTTTCCCGTCTCGGCAATAACCTTTCGCTTCCCTCTTTATATTTATCTAGTGTTAAGTATTCGCGGTATTCAGGAAGAAGATCCCCCAGATGCTCAACTAATGAGACTAGATAACATGTTGCTGGCGGAGGGTGTCTCCGGGCCCGAGAAAAGAGGAAGAGGAGGACCGATGGCTGTAGCAGCAACATCAGGTGGCTGTCCAAATGACAATAGCATTGAACACTCTGACTACAGGGCCAAGCTGTCACAGATCCGACAGATATACCACTCTGAGCTAGAGAAATATGAACAGGTGATCTTTCTGCATGGAAGAGTTTTTATCATCTCAATTAAAAATAACCGTTTTTTCCCCTTTGGTGTTGGTTTTTAAAGAGGAGAACAGGAAGTAGAATGGAAGCCAGGTGAACGCGAGGATAGCGAATGCAGTTGAGAACTTATCTCGGTGTTACAGAAGGAAGGTGAAGATAGAGGGAGTGGACATCAGGCTAAAGATAATTAATGTCTCATTTATCTTTGTTGCCGGTTTTTTAAGGGTGAATAGAGTAAAGCTGAAGGTGGAAGCTCTGAAGTTGTTTTTTTTTGTTTTATTTTTTTATATATATTCTTGTGGGGGGGAAACGAATTCTTCGGGTATTTTATTGTTTGTCGGTACAAACGTGTGTGTTTTTCCAGGCTTGCAGCGAGTTCACCACCCACGTGATGAACCTGCTCAGGGAACAGAGCAGAACGCGGCCCATTTCGCCGAAAGAAATTGAGCGCATGGTGAACATCATCCACGGCAAATTCAGCACCATCCAGATGCAGCTGAAGCAGAGCACGTGCGAGGCGGTGATGATCCTGCGCTCCCGCTTCCTCGATGCCAGGTACGAGAAAAATGCAGCCCAGCTGCAACCGGACCTTTAATCCTGAATTTCTTTTGTTGCTCCATGCCAGCGGCTGCCTGAGAAATCCCAGGTCCGTTGTTCCCCGTGTCCGTCTAGTTCAAACGCTAAGAATTCGCCACCTCTTGTGCCTGCGTTGACATCAACACCTATTTAATTCCACTCAATTCCTACCCCTATTTAATTCCACTCAATTCCTACCCCTATTTAATTCCTACCCCTATTTAATTCTACTCAATTCCTACACCCTCCTCCAAACCACACGGATTTAAGAGGAAGAAGGGGGGAAAAAAAAAGCCAACTGCCTGCTCTGTCCAGGCTCCTCTGTAACAAGCGTTTTAAATAGGAATAACTAATATTTTTATAGGCGTAAACGACGTAACTTCAGCAAACAGGCGACGGAAGTACTGAACGAGTATTTTTATTCGCATCTGAGTAATCCTTACCCCAGTGAAGAGGCCAAAGAAGAGCTAGCGAAGAAAGGTGGCATCACAGTTTCACNCCCCTCCTCCAAACCACACGGATTTAAGAGGAAGAAGGGGGGAAAAAAAAAGCCAACTGCCTGCTCTGTCCAGTCTCCTCTGTAACAAGCGTTTTAAATAGGAATAACTAATATTTTTATAGGCGTAAACGACGTAACTTCAGCAAACAGGCGACGGAAGTACTGAACGAGTATTTTTATTCGCATCTGAGTAATCCTTACCCCAGTGAAGAGGCCAAAGAAGAGCTAGCGAAGAAAGGTGGCATCACAGTTTCACAGGTAGGAAGTGTTTTATCTGGAATTAAGTGATTTAATTTTTTTTTTCCCCCTCAAACAGTGTTTAATTTTATTTTTTTTCCCCCCATCGTTAGCAACAGGCTTCAGTTACTGGTACTTTAAATAGCATTTAGGTGATTCTGAAGGGTTTCACAGTAGGTATTTTCTGCTAGTTCAAGCCTAGTTCAAAACGCCTCCTTTGCCGGGTAACTTCGAAACGCAGCGGAAAAGGCAATAATTTGCTCAAACGCTAACGGTGATGCCTGTCTGCAGGTTTCCAACTGGTTTGGTAACAAAAGAATTCGCTACAAAAAAAACATGGGGAAGTTCCAAGAAGAAGCAAATATTTACGCCGCAAAAACAGCGGTGGATGCAACTAACGTGGTGGCTCAAGGCAACCAGGCAAATTCTCCCTCTACACCAAATTCAGGTGAGGGCGGGCGCCGGGGCAGAGTCCGTCTGCGCGAGCGGCTCTCGTTCTTTCTTCTGGCAATTAGTACCACAGACTAACGGTGTCTGAAATGGTCGTAGGTTTTCTTTTTCTTTTAAACTTAAGTGATGCTCGTCGAAGAGCCATTTTGGGGGGGTTTTATTTCTCATTAAAACTTGTTTGGTTTTTTTTTTTCTCCCCCCAGCTTCCTCTGGCTCTTTTAAGATGACAAATTCCGGAGATTCGTTTATAAACCTGCAGTCATTGACTTCCTACCAGAGCTCCCCCGTGGGAGCCAATGTGCAGTCACAGGTCAGTAGGGAAAGAAAAAAAGAAAAAAAATACTTTCAGCAGTGAGATACATGTTAAAATCCCGTTTCTCTGTCCTTTAGCCTGTATGGACAGGCTGCCCAGGGAGGATGCGGAATCTCCATCCTTGGAGATACTCAAAACTCACCCTGCTCTCCTTGTGACCCTGCTTTGAACAGCAGGGTTGGGTGACACAGTCTGATTTTATTTATTTTTATTTTTTTAAAGTAGATTCTCTTAATACCAGACACAGGGATGGATTTTTCTGTCTCTAGCCACCGCTGGGTAGGATGCCAGACGTGACTAGAGTCAAATTTCTCCAGTAAGAGTCAAGAAAGAGATGTGGTCAAATGCGTATTTTCTCTTGGAACTGGAATTTTCTACAGAATTAACTGACGCCTAAATTAACCTACCGCTAGTCTTCTATCCCTTTAAATTTCCATTAATGAAACGGTATTTTGTCATTTTTAGTCAGTCTTGTTCCATATAAGTATCCCTTTGCTTAGGATTTTGGTTAACAGTATTGTCTATTACCTAAATTAACCTACTGCTATTCTTTATCCCTTTAAATTTCCATTAATGAAACGGTATTTTGTCATTTTTAGTCAGTCTTGTTCCATATAAGTATCCCTTTGCTTAGGATTTTGGTTAACAGTATTGTCTATTACCTAAATTAACCTACTGCTATTCTTTATCCCTTTAAATTTCCATTAATGAAACGGTATTTTGTCATTTTTAGTCAGTCTTGTTCCATATAAGTATCCCTTTGCTTAGGATTTTGGTTAACAGTATTGTCTATTACCTAAATTAACCTACTGCTATTCTTTATCCCTTTAAATTTCCATTAATGAAACGGTATTTTGTCATTTTTAGTCAGTCTTGTTCCATATAAGTATCCCTTTGCTTAGGATTTTGGTTAACAGTATTGTCTATTACCTAAATTAACCTACTGCTATTCTTTATCCCTTTAAATTTCCATTAATGAAACGGTATTTTGTCATTTTTAGTCAGTCTTGTTCCATATAAGTATCCCTTTGCTTAGGATTTCTGGTTAACAGTATCATCACCCTCATTTTAAGCTTTCTGCTGAATTCCTGAATCCATCCGAACTGCATAAAATCCGTTCCTCCGCTGTAAAAGCTATCGCTGACAGGCTCCAATTCCGCTCCGTAACGAGCTGGCCGGGTGTAGCTCAGTTCACAGCAAGAAACTGCAAAGAAAACTCGCCTTCCTGCAAGAAAACCTGCCCCTTGTTTCAAGATTTTTAATTTTTTTTGGCGCAGCGGATATGTGCCGCGTCCGGCATTTTTTTAACTTTTTAATCTTTATCGTTTTCCCTCCGTGGCCTCTTGTTCCAGATGGATTCCTTGCACCACGTCATACAACAGACGGGAAGATACGACACAATTGTGGGGAATCCTTTGTATACGACACAGCGCATCGATGTAAGATGTACTGAGGTATTTCTCACCAAAACACCAACTCTGCCCGCCTTTGGTTCATGAGCTGTGAATAAATGTTGATTTTTATATTTTTATTTTTTTTATTTAATTTT